>PVHY01008170.1:0-63168 GCA_004024945.1 Uropsilus gracilis
ATCATACTGTGTGTGCTAAAATCAACAAAAATGTGTAAAAATAATTAGACATTTTATATATGCCTTGAATAAATGATTAATTTAAAATACTTTTCAATAATGTTCTTTAAATGAATAAAATGAATACAAAGGAGAAAAGTAATGCATGGGGTATCTCCTAAAACATGTCCCATTCATTTTGTGGTTTTAGATAAAAAAATTAATAGATGGCCATTTATAATCATATACTACTTCACATATAAATAAGATGAAACCTGTTTTATTAATGCCCTAGCTATAAACAATGCACCCAATTTTCAGAGTTTGAACAGTAAATGTAGGGAACACCAGTCACTCCAATCAAAAATTATATGCACTACAAGATATGTTTCAGATATTTTTAAGATCTGGTTCTTTTAAATTAATAATGTAAATTGTGCTTTAAATATATTAAATATAGTACAGAGTTTAAGATGTCATTTTTGAAAATAAGCTACCATTAAAATTTATTCTTTAAAGTTTACATTCTCAAAAATTAACAACTCTCTATAAGGAATAGCAATTGACAAATAACACTAAATAGAAATTACATTATATTCTCTTATTCAAAATATTTAAATTTACTAGGAAACTAAGATATGTCTATAGCTAGTGAGACCTGGTGTGCAACAATATACCAACAAACTTCTGATAATATTTCTAGAAATGCAATTTTTTTTAAATTTAGCTCTTGTGGAAATCTGGCAACATGAATCAAAAATTTCTATCTCTTCTCTATTGGATTTTTGTTTCTAATATTTATTATTTGTAGTTGTATTTTTAAACTGAAGTAAGATTGTTGTATGATTTATTTTTACATTATCCAAAGCACCAATAATGCACCACCATAGTCTATTGGACTGACTCTCCCCTTTATTCACCTATTCAACTCCTTAACTATAGAATGGGGTCAATTCTAAAATCAAATTACTAGGGTTGATTTTGATTTAGTTTTATCTGATCTTCTGTTTTACTTATTTATATTTCACATGTGAATGCAATCATTTGCCATTTTTCTTTCACCTCTTGGGATATTTCACTTAGCTTATTGACTTCCAGTTCTACCAACTATTATAAATGGCAAGGTCTCATCCTCTTTTATAGATTAGTAGTATTTCACTATATACCTTTATGGCATCCTCTTTATCTACTTATCTGTTTTGGAGATATTTAAGTTGTTTCCATAGTTTGGCTTCTGTAAATGATTCTACAATGAACATGTGATGTATATATCTCTTAAAATTAGTATATTTGTGTTCTTCTGTTATATACCTAGGAGTGGAATGGCTGGATTTTATGATCAATCTATTTTTAATTTTTGAGAAAATTCCATCCTGATTTTTATTCTGATTTGGACCTGTTTATATGCAACAATGCATGAGGTTTCCATTTAATCTACACCTTGTCAACACTTGTTTATTCTCTGCTCTCTTGATATGGATCATTCATTAAAATATCAAATCTAAAGTGAACCCCCTCATTTTGCCTTGTATTTGAGTTAAAGGATATGGGAGTATATCCTGATAATCTAGTGGAAGGAGAGACAAATATATGTGAATAATATAAATGACTAATATAAACGACTAACTCAGGTAGATGTAAATATTTGATATTTACTTAGAGTTGTTTTTAAAGATACTTTGTTTTATTTAACTGACTATAAACCACACTTTTAAGAAATATGCATTAACCAAATTCCCTATTAGATTCACATTCCAAAAGAATGAGTAAATTTGATATGGGGTAGTGAAGCAGTTAAAAACTGTATTGGTGCCAAAATGCCCTGGTAGGCAGAATCTGAAAGAATTACAAGAGAAAATGTGAAAGTGGGAAGAGAGGGCGTATAAGAAAGGAGAAGAGAGGAGAAAAAGTAAAGAGATGAGAATGGCGGACTAAGAGAACAGACCCATGTCACCTGACCAGGGGAAGCCCTCTGGAAGAGTAAATTGGTGGTGGTGAGCAGCCATGGTGGGAGATTGGCCAGCAAAGACTTAGCTGATATGGAGTTGGATGCTAGAACAGCAGGCCAGGGGTGACCCAGGGCTGCTGAGGGAAGGCCTGGTAAATGTGGTCTGACACTGCCAAAGGCAGGCCTGGTAAACGAGGTAAGTGGATCCGTAGCAAGGTGGCATATTTGGAAAACTGAGTTTGCACCAGTATCTGTTGGAAAAGTTAAAGAACAGCTCGGAATGCTGGAGAAAGAAGAAGCAAAGGGGAGATGATGGAGAAAGACTGAATTTTGCAGGAGTACCTATCTCTCAGGTTCGGAGGGGCAAAAGGGCACCATTGTGGACATGTGCTTAGAACTTTTGAACATAGTGATTAGGGTAAGATAACTGGCCACTTGTGGCACTGAGGACTTTTTGTTTTCCCTGTTAATATCCTCTTGCAAATAAACCCTGTTGTTAAATTGCATTTTGCATGGCAACAGCTGTGCATGGGTGGTACGGAACCTGAGGAAAGCTGACTGGCAGAAGTTGCATTTTAAAATGTCCTGTTGGTTAGCGGCTTCTGCCCTTTTTGACCTGATCTCAAATTCATGGAACCATAAACTCCATATATAGGTAATGTTTTAAGAAGAATTCTCAAAGATAATTTGAGTATAAATGATCCTAAAAGTTTTTGTGTGCATTTATTTAGTATATGTTATTGTGTATAAGCAAAATGACAAAAAATGGATTATGAGTGTGGTTGAGTGAAGACAACTTCCTGCAAAGCTTTTCCTATAAAAATAATATATCAATTTCAATCACTTCAAATGAAAAAAACAAGAGGACAAGAAAAAATATGTAACTCATTTTAAATGTGTAATATGTAGTGAAAAAAATAGCAAGTGGTTAGCATTAGTCTTGATTAAGAGTTGTTTTATGCTAAATCCGCTGTATCCAATTTGATCTGGGTTGCAACACTATGAATCAAAGATTTAAAACAACAACAAAAAACAAACAAAAGCTTTTACACTCTTCTTTAACCAGAAAATGAAATTATATTGTATATCAAAAGAAAAGTCATGTCATTATAGATTATAATGCCCATTGTTATCATTCAATATATAGTTTTTATCCATGAACTATTTTTTTTTTTTGGACTTTATGGTAGTGATGCCAAACATAAATTTCACAAGAGTATTTGCTACTAAGCATACATTTCTGTTAAGGAAGATAATTTGCTGAGTTTTAATACTTAGCTTTCAATTCTCACAGATATCTTAGGTGTGATTATTTTATTTTGACAGATAAGTAAACAAATTCAGGACTGTTAAGTACTTTATGGAATATGATATGATTGGTGGTAGTAAGAATTTTGAGTATGATTCTGAAAATTCCTATAGATTATAAGAAGATTTTATGTAATTTACTATAATTTGTTTTGTCATCATTTAGCAAAAATACTGTTTCCACTTGCATGATGCTCTATTATTTTTATTCCACATGATTCATCTGTTCCCTCATACCCACTAATGTCTTTCTTTAGATTGTGCCACATTTACACAGATTATGCCATTGATAGTTGACTGTTCTCACTTAAGGGCTTTCTTATATATCTTGTGCCCATTTCTCATCACTTCATATGCAAGACTTGGTACGAGGAGTCCCATGTGGGAAAGAAGAATGAGATGGAAGAGACTGGGGATCTCGGAGCATGTTTTGTTTTGGTTCAATTTAATGAAGTTATGAGCATCCTTATATACCTTGGCAAGAAAATAATTGTAATGATTTAATAAAGAAGGAGAAACTTTATTCCAAAAGCATACATGACATATAGCATGGGTACAGGTGATAATAGGAGAATTTACTTGTGGGGTAAACTGTCATATGTCTCTTGGGACACTCCAAAAAGGTTCGGAAGCTGTGTCACAGGTGAGGGACATGCTGTTGACCACCCTTTAGTGTGCCAGAAGGGGCGAGATTTAAAAAAATAATAATAAAAGAAAGGGCAAGATAGATAAAAGGTGTTCCTTTTAGTTAAGGCATATCTTTCAACCTGTGTCCATGCCCCACACTTGGTTTCAGCTAATCTCTAAGTGCCTGGAGGGTATATACATTGTTTTAGACATCATGAATGCCTCCTGAAACAAACACTTTAATTTGTAAACTGCTTCTGAATAAAATGAAACTGAATTTTGTCCTCAGATACAACATTAGGTCAACTTTTTTTTTTTTTTTTACAGTAAACTGTTTTTTTTTTTTTTTTTAACTTATAGTAGTTTCAGTAGATCTGGGTTAAATGTCTACTCTTAGTAAGAAAACTTTTCAATTTGATCACAACAAAATGAGAGTGCAAAATTATCTTTAATTCATTATGAACTCTATCAGTTCAAGAAGTAATTTTATATTGCAGAAATAGATACATGTAGCTGTAAATTAGTCATTTCATTTTTGATAATTTATGTGTGTGAATTGAGAATACAAGGGCATTTTTTAGAAGATATTTTGTTGTGTGTTTTTTTAACTAATGTTTTTTAAAGATAGGATAGATGGTAATTTGAATGTCAGAGAGGGTTTTCACAAGTAAAGAATTAAGAGAAAATATAATCAAAAAGGCAGTGAGAAATATATTTTAAAATAAGTATTTAAAATCACCAAGCATTTTAAATCCAGTCATCTAAGTCCAATCAGAAAAAGTAAGCACTCTAATAAGGAAAACATAAAACAGGAAAATTTATGAAAATAATCAATGTCTAATTCTTAAATAGTAGCTTCCTTTCCATGTGTACCTATTCTCTTTTCAGCTTTATTTCAATTTAGTCTTTTTATATTTTACACTAAATGATATATTGTCATTAAGATGTCTTCCAGGATTATGCAAAAAATAACATCAAGTATGAGCATTTATTTTCTTGAAATTCCTCAGTGGTCATCCATTCTCAGCATTAACTAGATTCGGTAAAGTCAGTCTACATTTTAATGCAAAGCTCTGTTCTGCTCCATTCCTTGGTCCACTAGGGACCATCTCCAGGTTCAGCAAGGGTAACTTCCTCCCTTTATTCTTAGATCATTCTAGAAGACTAGTCATGATTGAAACAAAAAAAGAAAATTAATGATAACCTACATATTCTATTCTAATGATCTGTTATCTGTGTTTTTTTCTATAAGTGATAGAATAAGACTGTGCTATGAGAAACAGAGAAAGCACTGGTAGAGAATAAAATCAAAAGGGAACTCATAAATCACTAGGAACTGACATTGTTGCAATGACTCAATGTCTAGAACTAAACACACCTTTAAATTGTTTGAATTCCTCAAATTTAAGTCCTCTGTAGTTTTGAAAAGCTCTAGTAAACATTGCTACCTACAAACCTTTTGATACATGTATGCACACGTGTGATTATTTTCCATGTTTATGAAATAAAGAAATACGTTCTTTCATTAGATCCTTTTAATTGGAAAAGTTCAGGTGGGTGAAATGTTCCATAAAGTAAATTAATTCAGAGGTAGCCTAACCTCAGAACCAGGACTGACCTGTCCTTAACTTCACTTTCAAGAAGTTGTGATATCGATACTTAACCAAGTATCATATGTCTCATAGCTTGAAATGACAAAGAATGTTTTCTAGTTTAAATTTGAGTTTAATTATTAAGCTTGGTTTTAGATTTATTCACTGAAATTTGCTCTGCTCCCTAAAGTACTTTTATAAGTCTTACCTTAAAAATATTGAATCTTTGGAGATATTTTAATTTGTTTACAATGTAATTATCTTCACTATACTGTGTTCCTTTCCATTATGAAATAAATGTAGATTTTTTAAACAAATCTGTATGACTAAAAAATTTAAATTACAAGCAAAATAATGCCTTCCCCAAAAATTCATTACAAAAACTGAGTCAAGCAATGGAATGTGGATTCACCAAGTAACTTTTAAAACAGTGAAATTCTTCAGTACCATTGTCTTATGTTGACTCTCAAAACATCCACAAAATTATTTGTTACAAAGAGAAAAGAGACTTTATTCTTATCATAGAAGAGAAAATCACTGTATCACTCATATTTAAGAAAATCCTTTGAAAGAGGACAAGTTTAGGATACTATTATGATATTGAAATCTGTTTTTCCTTTCAGACATCTGGAAATTTCATGTTATTTAGGCTATAGGTACTTTTAAATTTTTGAATTTTTTCAGTAGATCCCCAGTATTGGGTTTGTTGGGTCGAATGGGAATTCCACTTTCAATTGTTTGAGAGTCCTCCACAGTCTTCCATAGTGGCTGGGCCAGTTTGCACTCCCACCAGCAGTATAAGAGGGTTTCTTTTTCTCCACATTTGCACCAACACTTTTTGTCCATTTTATTTATATGGGTCATTCTTATTGGTCTAAGATGGTATCTCAGTGTGATTTTAATTTGCATTTCCCTGATTCTAAGTGATGTGGAGCATTTTTTCATATGCCTATTAGCCATTTGTATCTCCTCTTTGGTGAAGTGCCTTTTTAGTTCTCCCCATTTTTTGACTGGGTTTTTTTGCTTTATTTTTGTTGAACTATAGTAGCTCTTTGTGAATCTTTGTTATCATGCACTTATCACTTTTTGGGAGGGAAAAATTTTTCTCCCAGTTGGTTGGGTTTCTTTTTGTTTTGCTTATTGTCTCTTTTGCTGTACAAAGACTTTTTAGTTTGACATAGTCCCAGCTGTTTATGCTTTCCTTGATTTTTTTGCCAGTCATAGTTGTTTCCTGAAATGGATATCTGAGGTGAAATTCATGAAGGGTTTTGCTCAGGTTTTCCTCTATGTATTTTATGGTTGCAGGTCTCACTTCCAAGTCCTTTATCCATTTTGAGTTGATTTTTATACAAGGTGTGAGGGTGTTGTCCTGGTCCATTTTTTGACATGTCTTGAATCAGTTTTCCCATTATCGTTGCTATCCTTGTTGCCTCTTTGTCAAAGATTAGTTGAGCATATGTGTGGTTTTATTTCCAGGTATTCAATTCTGACACATTGGTCTGTTTGTCCGTTTTTGTATCAGTACCATGCTGTTTTAAGTATTATGGCTTTGTAGTATTCGTTTGAAATATGGAATAGTAAAACCTTCACTCTCTTTTCTGTTTGTCAAGAGGGTTTTGATTCTTTGGGGTCTTGTGTTGTTCTATATGAATTTCAGTTATTTTTGTTCTATCACTTTAAAATATGTCATTGGGATCTTTACTGGAATTGCATTCAATCTGTAGATTACTTTTGATAGTATGCCCATTTTGATAATGTTGATTCTTCCAATCCATGAACAGGGAATATCTTTCCATTTCTTAATACCATCTTTTATTTATTTTAATAATGCTTTATAGTTTTCTTTGTATAGGTCTTTTACTTCTTTTGTTAGGTTTATTCCCAAGTATTTAATTTTCTTTGGTATGATGGTAAATGGAGTGTTTTTTTTTTTTTTTTAATTTCTTCTTCTTCTGATTGATTCTTTGTATATATGAATGCTATTGGCTTTTTGTTTGTTGACTTTTTATCCAGCTACCTTACTGGATTGATTTACTATTTCAATTAGCTTTTCTGTCAGTTTTTTGGGGTTCTCTACATAGATTATTATATCATCCATGTATAATGATAGCTTCATTTCTTCTTTCCCTATTTGGATTCCTTTTATGTCTTTCTCTTTTCTTATTGCCCTAGCTAGGACTTCCAGAACTATGTTGAAAAGGAGTGGAAAGAGTAGGCATCCTTGCCTGATTCCAGACCTTAATTGAAATTATTTCAGATTTCCCCATTAAGGATGACATTTGCTATGGGTTTGTCATATATATCTTTTACTATGTTGAAGTATGTTCCTTTTGTACCAATTTTTTCCAGGTCTTTCATCATGAAAGGATGCTGAACTTTATTGAATGTTTTTCTGCTTCTATTGATCTGATCATATGGTTTTTGTTTTTCTCTTTGTTGATGTGATAGATTATGTTTTTCAAAATCACACTAAAATAAATTTAATGAGATTGTTCAATAGCAACAAAATTTTTCACATTCCCACAAGTCTTATCCTTTAATACCTATCCTGATAATAGAAAGAAGAGCTGAGCCCAAGGATGTTGGAAGACCAGAGTTTAAAATCAAGCAGATGAAGATTGAATTCCTGTTTCAGTGAAATTTTGATATCTTTGTAAAAATTATATTCACTTTTATATAAGTGAGGATATTAATACATACTCTATAGAGTTGCTGGAAACCTCAAAAGAAATGATTTGTGTAAAGCACTAAGCAATGCTTGGCACGAGTGAAAGTTAAAAAGAAAAATAGCATTAATATTTTTTTCCTCCCACTTAAAGATAGATGTATTCTAGGCCAATTTTTCCTATAAGGAGATAGTATCTCCCTTCAGGTTTTTCATATATCTAGTAAAGTGTAGTTTTCAAGGAGTCCCTGGAACACAGAATTTATACTTTTTCTTTTTGTGAATAGCATCTGTGAACTATAGTTTGCTACATCAAGTAACAGGAAAATAAACTCACCTTCTGATGATTATTGTGGCAATTAGGCAAACTGAAGAATGAAAAATATATCATGGTATCTGACAATTACAAAGTATATAAAATATTATTAAAGACAGTAAGCAATGAAAAGTCTCTTCTTTTTTCTGCTCTCACACTTCTCCATCCTACCACCCTCTGCCTACCCCTTACAAAGGTACATTAACACTCTGTATTTTATTCCAGATTTGAAAGCTTTATATATACACATATTTTCAGTTCATAAAGTTTGGTTATTTAAGCAAATAAGACCCTTTCTCTACTCTTAAAAATTTTGACCATATCTGAAACTGGCTGTTTCATTCTGTCTGATAGGAACAAAGACCACACAAAACCTAATCACACTAATTGCTTTAGCAAATCATTTATAAGTAAAAAATTCATTGGAATCAGACCATCCAATTGCAGACCTAATGTGACCAACTAAACCTTCACATTTAATGGTATATGTATACTGAGTTTAATGCTCAAGCAAGATTTCTAATAATTTCTAGAATGACATCTCAGTTAATACATATTTGGGTGTGTAGTGCCTTGAATTAACTCAGGGATTCAATCATCCACTGATCTTCTGTGTGAAGCTTCACCCAGTCCTCGATCTCTATGACTTTGCATGATTTCCTTGACATATATATGCACACCTTTTACCCCTATGATTGTGATCATAGATACAACTAAAGGGAAGAGATGTGAATTATGGGAGATCAGAGCCAGGGAATACAGGAAGAGTCATTTAGCAGATGATTTAAACTTCAGTAATTTGCAAATCTATTCTTTTCAGTCTTTTCTACTTTTTCTTATTTTGCAAAATGAGTGTTCCAGCAATTTGACATTTTTTCCCTTTCTTTGCCACTAAGGATCTGTAATTCTCTCTGTAACACAGGAGGATTTAGTGCTCTGCTACTCCAAGTGTCTCCTTTAATTCTGATCCAGTTTTGTAAGGATTAACTCTTTTAATTTGCTCACCTAAAAATAACTGTCAATATCCTTAAAAAGATACTACTTAGTATAAGACTCCTTTTCTTTTAAATAGAAACGTACTTTATGTATTATTTCATTGAGTTTTTAGTGTTATTATTCTTGTATCACTTTCTTATCTGAGTTCAACTCTTAGCCACTCAGTATTTTAATAATAGTGTATAGACCATATTGTAGTGATACATAATCTTACAGATTACTTTAGTTTGAATGAAAAAATTCTCTTAAATTAGGATACACTAAAAATTGGTGTCTCATGGAGTTATATTTTTCCCTTTAATTTGTTTATGTTTGTTTAAAGAATACTAAAGCATGATGAGTGGTGATTAAGCTGAGACTGGATGAATAAAGTGTAAAAAAATTTCATTCTTAGCAACAGGCATTAAAGTATACAGAACATTTATATTCAGCACAGTTGAAGTCATGATCCTTTTATAGTCTGTGTAATGTTGCATACTGAGTGAAGAAAGAAATCAAAGGATATCTCATTGAATTTGCAAGCTAAAAACACAAATTCAGAATTTTGATTCTCTAATACCTTCTAAATAAAATATATATATATTCTAATTTATCTTCCCATGCTTTTATGAAAAATTGAAAGGCATGTTTATCTATAATTATGATTTTATTGCTCACAATATGAGAACATTTGACTGAAAAACCCTTTACTTATCAAGGTCTTATTATTATCTTCAATTATGACAATGAAATATTGAATAAATTGTTAATATATATATAATATTTATTCCATGATAAGCAAGGTTATGTTTATAAATATAAACTTTATATTTCATTAACACTTTATGATATATATGAACTTTTTCTTGATTTTTATCAATGAATAAACTAATGAGATGTTAAATCACCCAGATTCTTATTCATATCAATTTTATATGTTTTGATGACAATCAAACAATAAAAATACAAGACAAAGTATGATGGAATTTACTAAATTCAGCTTACCTATCCTGCCCAGGTTTTGAAGTAAGAAAAATGAAAGAGATGCAAATTTTTTGTCATCAAACATGTATATATTGACTTTGAGAGCTCCAATAAGCATCAAAATATTTCAGAGAAAGTTTTGGTAATATAAAAGTACAACACATCAATAAAATATAAATATCAATTTCATGATTTTTCCATCAGTCAAACCAACTAAATTGCATATCTTTAAGAAAATAGTGCAAATATAAACTTTATTGAAATCTTATTTTCAAAATAAAGAAAATGTGGATAATTAGAATGAATTACTGATATTTAAAAGAATAAATTTTTATCTACAAATACCCACTCTAGGAATGATAAAGCCTCACTTGTCACCAGTCACTTTTGGAGTCAGTGTTATATAAGGTCCTCTCTTTCCCTGGCAGAGCTGTATCAATTTGGGGAAACCTTTTTGGGTATAACTGAAACCGTCAAGTGTATGAATCCTGTACTGTTCTGGAACTACATTAATGAAAAAGTTTTCAGGAAAACCTTCTCCTTGTACATAAGAATATCTGGCATTCTTCTAAAATCATAAATAGAATTGAGATCTTCACCAAGCTGTTTGAATGCCCAAGTTTTATATCTATTCCCTTTTTAAAAAATAAATTTGTAAGACTGGTCATTTTAAAATCTCTTTGCTAGTACTTACTTTTCTTAAACCCATATACTTTCATCATTTGGTGATCATGCATTGTGCATCTGTATTATAACAACTATTAACAGGATATTTAATATATTATTCCAGTCAACAATACTTCACATTATTGAATTTCAAAAAATGCATTTCATTCATTATCATCATTAGCATTTTTAAAGCATTGTTAGTTTTCATTTCATATTTACTACTTATTGAGCATTGCATCTATGTTAAATATTCATCAAATATGCATGTTATCTTAAATAAATCTTTGCAACAGTTAATGTTCTAGACCCTGGGAGTTCTTAATATTGAGTGCAAAGTGATTAGGGACTTAGGGCAAAACCCAGAGCTTACTGATATCAAAGATTGAAATTGTAAGCACTTTAAAAGGCATAATACATACCTACTCAATTAGTCACGTTTGAAAATGATTCATTGAAGGACTATGTCCTGCCTGAAACGGGAGGTCCTGGAAAAGTTATGATGATTAACTTGTGCCTTAAAGGAAGTATAGCTGTTTAACATCCATCCAATGGATAATATGGAGACATATTACATTGAAAACAGATGAACCTACATGACCAAAATATTAAATCTCATCACATCTTATGATGAGATCATGTATTAGACTGCTTATCTATGACATTTTATAGGCTATTGAATATGAAATATGCATGGTCTATTATATGAAATTTATTGGCTATATTCAACCTTGCAAATAGCATTTTATTTCAGTGTTGATTAATAAATGATGACTATTTCTTTGATTTTATAAAATTACAGTAGTTTATCATTTCCATACAAAATAACCTTGTATATTTATTGCACTTTTATAGAGAATTATTATTATAGATTAACACATATTAGTTAATAGCACTGATCATGAAATAAAGCTATTTTATTACAGGGACTATACACATAAGAACAAGCCAAATAAATTCTGAGCAGCAGTCAGTGCAATCATATTAAGGGCAAGTCTCATCTTCTTTGATCTATTTTAGTACTAAACTCCTTTAACATTGATGGACAATAACATAGAATAATGATGACAAGATAGGTAATAAGTTGCTGGCTTTTATATCTCTGTATTTTTTTTTTCTACTAACTTCCTTTGATCAGAGAAAGGAAGAGTCATTATTTTAAGACTGTCTTTCTCACTATAGTTTAACCTATATATTTAATATACATTCAACGGACATTTCAATTTTGTTCATTTTTTTTCTGGTAATAGGAAACTGATTTATTTGTCTTCTATGTCACTACACTGCTACCTGCATCATAACCCTCTCTGATTATTACCTTTTTGAAAAAAAAAATTGGTTCTTAATAATATGGACTATCTATATTACAATTGCTATCATATGAATGAAATGTCTTTGTTTAAGGAGGAAGTAATAAATAGCACAGGAAGTGATGCTATCTTAAATCTGCTTTCAATTTAAATGTCAGTTGAAAAAATACTGTTCTTCTGTTAAAAAAAATAAACATTCCATTATGTAAAAATGTTAAATAAAATCCAGCTCATGTGTGGCACAGAAAAGCAGACACATTTAACAGGAAATACAGCAAAATGCTTCAGGCAACAGGAATAAAACATAAGCTATTCATAGGTATTAAGTAACCAGTAGCTAACATTTCATTGATGATATTGGAGGTAATGGAAATATCTTAGGGATACTATTAAGAAAAATCTCTGCTACTTAATGTTTAACATATATACACAATGTCTGATGACTCTTTGTTTTTCCCCAAATAGACTATTTCTGGACAAAGATATGAAGTAGCATCAAGGAGAATTCAGAAGAGAAGAAATTCTCTATTATATTTTCCTAAAAGAGTTCACCAATATATTTGAATAGAATATTCTCAATGCCAAAATCTCCCTTTATATATAATGTGTAGTTTGTTATTTGCATATGTGTATGGTCTCTAAATTTAGAATGATTTTATGTAGATACTTTGTTTTTCTCACTCTCTAATATATGGAATAAGACATTCTAATAAAAAAAGATATTTTCTGTTTACACAAAACCTAGATTAAGTAACCAATGTTAAGGTAGATTATATCTGACAATATTGCATGGTCATCTCCAGGTAAGCCAAGAAGATTTTATTATCCCCTTTTCCCTTTTCTCTCTATCTGAAATAATGTGAAATTATTTAATTATGTGTAATGCCTTTTTGAATGATGATCTAAAGAAGCTTATTTGATTTAATTTTTCTATATTGTATATTGCCAGTCAATATGCATCTATCCTTAGACACCTCTATATAGTTATCTTTTAAAAGAGCTCACAGACACCTCTATATAGTTATCTTTTAAAAGTAGCTTCATGTCTACTATGCAAATGACTTCTAAATGTCTACCTGAAACCTGTCTAATGAGCTTTAGATTCATACTCCAATTACTTGATCAGCATCATCACCTGGATTTTCCCACTGGTACTTCAAAATCAATAAACATAGAACATCATCTTTCCCAGGAGATTTTTTACTTGACTATTTTAAATGTCTTGTGGTAGAAGACTGTTCTCAGTTACCTAAGTGCTATCTTCAAGATGTAGTACAGATGACAGATATTCCCAGTAGATTTGTCTGGTACCCATAGTCAAGAAAAAAAGTAAAAGAAGAAAGAAAAGAAACAATTCTGCTTAGTCTGATGGAAATGTAGCTGGCAATTAGACATCACACTTTTCATGGTTTATGTATTTAACTTTTAACCAAAATTAAAAGACTTGCTTTATTTCAGTGTTATGAAAGTCAGGGACTTCATATTTAGAACATATATTTTGATTTTTAGTATACACTCACATATACATAGTACCATCTGAAAATAAAAATTGGAGAAATCACCTGTTTACCCAATTATTGTCTCCTGGATTTGAGAAATTCTACTTATATCACATTGCATTCATTTTTCCAGATGTAAGTACTGGCTATCAAAATACACTTAATATATGCTCTTGTCACTCCTTTAATTTTAATCATGTAATATGTTAGATGTTTCAGATTATTTCTAACTACATTTTTATATAAAATAATTCTACAACACTGTGTAATGGAAAATTCTTGTATTTTCAGAATTTCACACTATTTTCAAGTGTGTGTGTATATGTGTGTGTGTGTGTGTGTAAAGGGAGTAATAATATCAACTTATTAATGTTACATAGAAGTATTAATAATACAAATAAAGAATTGCTAGCATATACTTACATAGTAAATTTCAGTTTTTCAATGTACGTGTCTCCCTCTGCCTTTTTCAGTAGCTGTTGAATTAAATTTCATATCTATGAGAAACCATTCTCCTAAATTATAAAATAGAAACTCTTAAAAATTTAAAGCTGTATGGACTTAGACCTGAACTAATTTAACCCTTTGGCATGTGCTAAATATAGATAGTAGAATAAAATCAATGCACTAGCTGCCAACGATGATATTAACTTAAAACTAATCAGAATAAAAGGCAAACAAGCATTAATAATAACAAAATTAAAGAATTAGGATCCAGGTAGGCCTAAACCTAAAATGCGCCCCTAAAAGGGTAAAGTTGGAAGGTTTTAATGGGAAGAGGAAGTAGTGGTTAAAAGGAAAAGATAGTGTTAACAAGTTTAAGTTCTTCCTGGTGATACATAATTGGTTGTTGATTCTCTCCTCTGGCAAAACTCCATCATCACCAGCCCTTGTGATCAGCATATCCTTTCTTCAGCTGGTTTCTCTAGCCATTTGACAGTACAATCAAGATGGTAAATGGATTTTCTCGAGTGGCATATCTGCCTCACTTAAAAGTGACTTCACTTAACATATGTTTTTTACAGTAAGACTCTTGGTTTGATTTCAAAATTCCTAGGAGATAATTAATCTGAATTGGTGCACTTTCTAACTTGTTATGCTACTTGCTGTTCTCATTTGTTGTTCCTTTTTTTGTGAGAACCTGCAAAAGAGATTTTTAAAATAAAAACATGGTTGTTGGTTCTTTGTATGATAGAATTGATCAAGTGATTCATCTTTATATTACTAATATTGTTTATACTATCACATTCTCAAGAGTTTATAATTAGTTTTTCCATTTATTCCCTTTATTATAAATACCTATTTGAGGATAAATTCTCAAGAACAAGGATACTGGCAACTAGCAGTCTATGCCAAACCTTGGACTCTGTCTTCTAAGACATGAACTTCTGATTAGCAGTTGGAAAACTACCTTAACAACATTTACCAAGCCACTCAACCTTGCCTCTGCTGTGACCATGTGACTAGTTTTATCCACATGTGAATGTCACTGATGGTGGCACTGCTGGTGTTACAAATATATACATCTCTATCATGGCTTCATACTCCAGTTAAAAAGACTCCCAAATCCTAGTGTAGAGTAAGCCCTAAGTAACAGTATCTGTGGCCAGGCATGGTGGCGCATGCCTATAGGTGGCAGCCTAGGAAGCCATGGCAGGGATCGCTGTTCAAGTCCCTCCGGGCGCATGTAGCAAGACCTAGTCCCCCCAGAAAATAGCTGGGTGTGGTGGAGCACGCCTGTATTCCCAGCTACTGGGAAGCTGAGGCTGGAGATTGCTTGAGTCTGTGGTACTCCGAGCAACCTGAGCCCTAGCCCTAGCCCTCCCAAAAATAGGGAGACCTAGCCTCAAAAAAAAAAAATACAGTATCTGTAACCCTAAATCATCAGCCCATTAAAATTGCCTCCCACTCAGAAACATCATATTAAACTCATATATTAAGTAGGTCAAATGAGGAGTATCCCATAAACTACAAATCAAATTGTTCCAAATGGATTCTGCCATCTGCCACATTGACAACTCACATTTTTAGTGCTTAAGACCTTCAGTAGACAAGAACTTTTAAATAATTAGTGTGTGATAGTGAGAAGAAGAACATAATTTTCCAATGAAACACACAATCTGACCTTCCCCTATTATGTAAATGCCTGGTTAAACATTGTTGGCCCAAAGCACAAAGACTGAGGCCCAGAAACTTACCAGAAGTTTGATACATATTCTGGTGGGCAAGCATAGGAAAGAGGAGAAGGGGCCAGACATATCTGGAAGGAAAATAACAAATCAAAATACAGATCAACTAAAAGGCTGCCATCCCCAGCCTCCACACACATCTCTCCCCCACATTTCTGTTTCTTTCAAGTGTTTCCTTACATGCCCCCCAGTTCCTGGTACAATTCAAGGCTGAGAACAAGTGCTGATTTTTCACACATCTCTCTCTGTTCTATGTGTGCTTCCTCCAGGTTTTCTTTCTTCCTAAGTACTCTTTTTTTTTTTTTTTTTTTTTTTTTTTTTTTGCTACCCCTTGCGACTCAACTCTACCCTTCCTTAAGTGGGGCAGGAAATCTAGAAACTCTCCTTTAAGAATAAATTCCTACCAACTATCATTTAAATAATGAAATTGTTTTGTTTCAGCAACACATTTCAATACAATCTACAAGTTTGATCATCCCTTTAGTGTTTCCATAAAGGATTCACTATTTGAAATTAATAAAATTAGCCTCTTCAAGAATTTCCCTTTATTGTGGACTTTGTTTTATTGCAGAGAGATCTCTTACAAATGTGATTTCATATTATTAATGTATGTGCTTCATTTTTATGTGATGAGGGGTTGGTTTTGTCACCCACATCCTTGGATTACCTCTGACAAAAATTTCAGCTGAGTTCCCCTTTCAATGGCGCACAGCAGTTTACCCAGGAGATGAAGATGTTTGTTCAGATACAGGCAGGTGAATGTTACACTTTAAAAGGACAGGTTTAATAGGAAGATGAAAAACAGAGGCACCTGCATGTCACAGGTAGAAAAGAGAGCTACATCTTGCCAGTGCAGAGATTGTCCTGAGTTCAGAATCCTCTTAGCTCCACAAAGGACATAACACCTCAAGTGATATAAAAGCACACAAGCCTTTATGACTAGCTCGAGTAGGGTCCAACACCGGCACCCACCGATGCAGTGGCAGCACCTTCTGAAGGTAGGACCCTTTCTATTGATTTGTCCGTGTTTATATACATTGTACAGAATCAGGGGGATTTACACGATGTTACATCAAGGTTAGATTTACACCAGACAGTCATCTGGTGTTCGTGACTCCCATCTGAGGAATGTAGACACAACCTGGTGCTGCCTTTTGCTGCCTGTGTTATGCAGATACCTTCTGGTACCACCTTATTATGAGAGGTTCCTCCTTTGATCTCTGCCTATGTCCTTCAGACAACACAAAGTTATGACTAGGGCATTACTGATTCTAAGATGACTGTCACTTAACAAAATGACTGTACTTTGGTTCACAAATTTTAACATTCCCAAATTCTAACAGTACAGACCTGTGATTCTCTATGATGGTACTCAACCTCATGGCCTACCTCTCTTCTGTACCCCTGCATGCTTTCTATATATTTTGATACTGTATACAGCACTTGGAGCCTTAGGCATTTTCATTTCTATAACTGACCTAGCAATTATGTTAATAATGTCTACCCCCAATTGCAGTTTCGTTCTAGGACCCTTCCATTTTTTTGGTTTTCTTTCTGTATCTTTTACTCTTAGCCTTCCATCATGTGTACCATGTAGACATTTACAAAATACAATAACATTTTAGGCACCAGGATTTCTTTTATTTCCACATCACTTGCTAACCCACTGTTTCAGAAAGGTTCTAAATATATGCATGGGGATTGAGAAATACAAACAGGGGTATTGGTGGCAGTGGTTGTGGTGGGGCGCCAATAAGAAATAAATAACATGAAACTGATTTTCTCACCATGAATACAGAAGTAGGAAAATGAAAACATGGCATTTGTGAGTATTATCATTGGAAATAATGTAGACATAGTTTTTGTCAATAATATAGATCAATCGCTTTTTATATTTTCTAAAACATTTTCTGAGACTTTGAGTTTTATTCTGATCTTGCTTTTTTTTCCTTTTGTTTCCACTTCCCGCAGCTGTTGCTTCCCTGTGACACAGTTAAGCCACATCCTGCCCACCTTCTTTAAATGTCTCTTCTGTGACTTACTGGAAATAGGCTCCCAATCGTTTTTTAATTGCCATGCATGGGAAATGTTTTTCAACAGCACAGCTGGCTCCAGGATATATCTCTGGTGTTGGAGCAACTATTTTCTAATTGCTTCCCTACCTTTCCAATTAAATTACAAAGAACCCAGCTGGGGGCAAACTCTTCAAATGGATAACCAGCCCTACTATGTCAGCTCCTAGTTGCTCTGATGTGATAATCAGGAAAAAAGGAAGTGTTCCCTTTGATAACTATACTTCAGTTGTATTGAGAACAAAATGACTCTAGTAGGAAAGAAACAGGAATTTTTTTACTTCAATATTTCAACCTCATTGTAGAAAATAGCAATACATGTCTAAATTCTTCTGTATTCACTATATAATATTTTATAATTATAATATTCTTTATAATAAATACAGACATTTGATCCTTATTGGGAGAACTATTCCTAATATTCACTTTCTTTATATAATACAAGTTTCTGTCTTTAAGGTTACTGTATCCAAACAATTAAAATTAATTTTGGTATTTGATCCAGATATTTATATGTGGTATCAGAGAAAATGCATGTTAGTATGATAAAAGGCAGAGTGAGGGGCACCCAGTTTCCTTTGAACCTATATAATTTCTGCCATCTGCCAAATCAAGACAAAACATAAACAAATTCATGAGACCTTTGATGGAAAGTAACTTTAATCAGGGTGTAAAAAAGAGAGGGGAAAGGCAAAATATACAATTTTCAAATCAAATACCCAAAATTAACCTAGATGAGGTACATGGAGCAGAGAGGTGATGATGCTGCATTTGTTTCTTGGCCTTGAACTCTAAGATCGGAACTTACGTTTTATTGGAAAATATTTATATAACTTTGCAATGTGTTTTTTTATAAAATTAGTTAAAAATTGAAGTAATTTTAAGACAAAGCAAATGATAAAAATTTACCAAATATATTGCTCTATTTAGTTAATTGAATCTATTTTCTTTTCTTGCCCACTCTGTGTAAGTTAGAAGTGTGTTAGGGATCTGGAACCGAAAGCAGTGACCTTTATTAATAGTACATGACATTGATTTCCCAAAGATGAAAAAATAAAATAAAAGTGAACAAGTGTCACTTAGAATCTAAGTGACATAAATAACAATTATCCTTAAATCGATTTAAATTTTAACTTAATTATCTTTCTTTTCTACATTACCTCTTTTAACTAGGTACAAGGGAGATATACCTGTATATAGAGAGACTAACCATAGGAGACATAGAGGATGGGTAAATGTACAACCCAACTAGATTTAACTTTGAGTTTTGATATATTTCTTATTTGCTCTTTTCTGCTTCTACTCACAATTGCTTAAAGTTTGTTGGACTACAGTACCACAACTTCCTGTGCATACCAGAACATTGCATGACCTCATGGTTTTGCCAATACTGAGTTCTAATTGCTAATATATATTGGTTTCACAATTTTGCCTTGAAATTGGATACAATTTCTTTAAGACCCAGATCAAAAGCGTCCTTGCTAACACATTCCCAGACAGAATTCACTGTTCTCTCTCTAAGCAAAATTTACCCATTAACTTTATTATTTAATAGAACACTAATTGAAAGACACCAAAAATGTTGTTTAAGAATGATTAAATTCATACTAAGAAAGAATGAATCTCAATCAGATATGAGAAGACATTACAATGTAGTTAAGAAGGGAAAAAATGAAGAAGAGGTTGTATGTAATGGTTAATACTCTAGGCCCAGATTCTGGAACTAAAACTGAGTTAAAATCCCTCTTCTGCTGCTCTGTGCTCAAGAGTAAATTAATTACATAACTTCAGTGTACTTCAATATCTTTCTCTGCAATAAGAAAACAGGGGATAAATAGTAAAACTTATCTCAGATGGTTATTGTAAGAAATAAATAGGATGCTAGGATGCTATCTCATGAGAACATAAAACAGTGCCTGATACATAATGAGTACTGTACAATGTTGTGATGAAAGGAAATCTGTTACTAACTAGAAAAACGGTAATGAAAGTCTTGTAGAAAACAAAAGTATTCTTAGTATTGCAATCAATATACACCTCTACCTAAAAGGAATGTCTGAGATAGTCTCACTAAGAAACACAGATAAGAATGAAATACATAAAAGGGAAACAACATCAGTAAGAACAGAACAGAGTCCACATGTTTTCACAGCTACTTAGAGGGAAAATAGTATATTAATTTTACAAACCCAGATTCAAGCTGTCCAGGTTTGTTCCAGCTGTTAAATGTAAATTAATAGAACAATGTTGAACTACCTCCATGATTAACTTCAGAATAATCTAATGGATAGTGCAGGGAGAGATGACAGAGGATGTGGATATAGCAAGCTCACCCTAGACATGATATTTCTAGAAACTGAGGATATTTCTAGAAACTGCCCATCTTAATCTGGACAGGTTCATCTTACTTCTAGTAGTTAAACAATGTTGGAACCCTTGGAATTATTGTCATAGAATTTTTAATAATGAGCAGGGGAAAACAGGAAGCAAAAAACAACAACAACAAAAAACAGTTATTGAGTTCCCTCTCCCGTGTTCCTCCAAATTCCCCCTCAGGATTCTGCCTCTCCTCACCTATATTCTCATCTCTGATGTGCTCCCTCCTCTACCCCCTGAGTGACACTGCCCCTTATCCTCCTCTCCCAGGTTCAAGTAAGCCCATTCACACATGCACACACACACTTAGCCCAGACACACAAGCACAGGGGAGGATGCAATACCACAGGAGCAGGTCATAGAGCTATAGCAGAAAAAGCCTGACCTACTATTTTACCATACGAATATGATTTTATCACTGGAAAAAACCATTCACTTATTTTAAGCTCCTTCCTGGCAGCAATAACTCAACATAGTTACTGCTAAACGCATATTTGTGTTAGCAGATGAACTAAAACACTTATATAATACCATTATTCTAGAAGTTCACAAGCTATAGTATTACCTACAAGACTTACTAAAATACACAATGCTGGCCTCTTTCCCCTCAAGAAATTCTGATTCAGTAGTTCTGGCAAGAGGTTCCTGAATATGGGTTTTTAATGAAATGCTGGTAGATGCTGCTGTTGCTCTGGGGCCATACTCTATGAAATTTTACCTTATCTATAATACATTTCTTTCCAACACTGTTAATACTCAATATGATGACATTAAGTTAAAAACACAGTCTTTTTTTTCATAGCAGGTATCATATAGTAACTTCCATGTTGCAGATGATAAAGAAATAAGCATAACTAAATAACATCTATGGATAGTTTCTTGCTCATACTCAAAAAGTGGTATCAGTTTAAATTCTCTGAGATTCTTCCCATTAGATTGAAATGTGAATGTGAGAACAACAGATATTTAAAGTTTTACTCAATGTGGTTTTAATGAGGTAATAACATCTAATCATTCATTCAAAATTAATCAAAGGATCAATGCATCTCTTGTGTCATGTACTATCTTAGGAACGGGGACATATCACTATAAAATTTGCCAAAGCTCTTGTTTTTTCATTGATTGGGAAGATTAATATTATAATATCATGGAGATATAATCAGAATAGCGGGATTCCGAAGCAGGGTAATTTTCGTGACTGTTACAAAACCAAAGATGTAAAATCACACATAACTTACTATAGGTTGTAAATACAGCAATGACAAGAAAGAGTGGATGTGAGGTGTATTAGAAAAGTATGCATTTCAAAATCAGGGAATAGAAAGAGAGAATGTTCCTCTTGTTTTGCCACTAAAATATGCTTCTTGAAAAGAATCTAAGGCTATGCTAATATAAGTTAACTATACTCTAGGTACATAAATATAAATGAGTTGTAAATATCTCTAGTTAATGAAGAAATAGTTTTCAAACTCTGAAAACAGAAAAAAAAAAAAAAAAGCTTACTATCATAGAGATTGTAACAAACTAATAAAGTGATCACCATACAGGTAAAGTTTAGAATTCCTGATATCCCTGCATCCAAGAATCAACTAAGTCTTAAAGATGTGATTTTTGTTCTCAGTATGTTTATATGATTCAATGTTTTTGTTTTGTTTCCTCAAGGGCTAACCATTGCTTTTCCCAGCAGGGAGAAGAAAGCCCACCTACCAGGTTCCCTCCAACTTTCACTGATGAGATCTTGGGGCTGTTTACATTAGCTATGCAAATTTGAAAACCCAAACTGTCTCCTGTTGTTTAATCTCACAGTCCAATTTGTTTTTGAGGCTGATGTGCTGCACAGCTTGGGCCTGTCCCAAAGACAAAATATGAAAAGACAACATATAAAAAACTAAAAAAATGAAAGAATAGACAAAATGGCCTAGTATCTTAGTCAGATCACTACGTTGAAGGAGGTAATTAACGAGCCTGAACAGTCACAGGCAACCGATTTGCAGTTATGTTGGGATCAAAATGTGTGTGTCAGGTATTTTCTGGAACTGGACCATATGCATAACAGTTGGTCACAAGTACACTTTGAAAAGTAATGACAAAATGTGAGTAAGCACTTTACCCCTTCCCGTCAACAATAGCTTTTCTTGCAGTTTATTTAAAAACATCTGCTTCTGGGAGATTTAATAAATATAAATATGTATATATGTATTTATGAGTTTGAGTTAAAAGAGTCTACCACTGTTAAAATAAAAAAGTATATATTTATGTATTGGAGTTCAAAATGTCTCTCAACTGAGCCATTTCTGAAGAAAGTGTCTTTTTAACATAGGTCTCCGCAACTAGGTGGTATGTAAATAAAAACTTCAGAAGTTAAATAGCTCTGAGCTTTATATCTCAAAGTGAGCTGGAATTGACACTGTTCTTACTAGGAAGTAAAGAGCTGCTAATTTATAGTTCTAGTGTTCCTTTCTGCATATAACAGCAAAATTAATATATATACATGAAAAGGTTTCAAATGTGTATATATACATAAGTGTCAGTACACACATATAGAGGTTTATTATTTAACCAAAGGAACATCTTAACACTTTCTATAATGCCCATCACAATTTGGCCTTAATCTACATCTTTATTTCCAGATCAATTTTTTAACATCAATGGACTTTTTAGTGCTACCTAAAAATAAAACTTTGTGTATTCTTATGTCACTAACCTTGATGAATGAGCTATTAAAATACTTCAAAATTAAGTTTCAAAAGCAAAGATAATAAACAGTGTATGTCATCTATTATTCAAGGGATAGATTTACATATTATTTTAGTATCTGTTTTTTATTACATATCTGCATTTTTTCTGTAGCTTAATTAACTGTCTTGATGGTTCTCCCCATTCCTGACCTTTTTTTAATAAGTAATATTATATATTACTTATATAATAATAATGTATATAATATATTATATATAGCATTATATATATATATATAATATATATTTCACATCATTGTAGTCCCTGGGGATCACCCACCACCTCCCCTCACTGGCCACTCCAACTGGTCCTTCCCCCCACCCCCCCACCTCCCCACCCCCATCCCTGTGGTATACTTTCATTCCTGATCTTCTAAAATCACATTTGTAATTCAAAATCCTTCCAATTTCATCATCCCTCAAAGCTTTGTTGCACCTCATGACAGTATCGTTGCCTGCCTCTTCCCTGTTTTAACAATAGCTCTAAAGCAGAATCTGTGAGGTTTTATTATGACTACATAATAATGAACTCCACCTCAACTCCATAAGTTTATCTTTATGTAATAATCACTCAAGTCATCATTCCTTGAAGTGACTAGCCCAAATAGTTTATTTTGATGAATTTTTCAACTATGTTCCTTGCCGTCAAAAAATTAGTTATACTCATTTATCTTTTTTAAATTTATCCACTGCACTTGTAGAATTTTTAAGTGACCTTTTTGACAATGAATCAGATAAAAAGCTCTCTTGAGGTTCACCAAGGAGATAAATTGCTTTAATAACATGGATAGCACTCCTTGACCATATATCCCCTCTATAACTTTTATTTTAGCAAAAAGCCAGTGTTTTCTTGATATTAAGAATAGTGTTTGGCATAAGGTTGGCTTTGAGAGATAAAGTACACCTTCAATGGCTTAATTAATTATGTACTTTACAGCAAGGTTCTGCTTACAGTTGTCTCCTTCATCATGCCTCTTTTGTCCTAACTGAAAATGTAATCAACCAGGAGCAGTGTCTTTTAAGCAAGGTAATGTTTTAGATAAGAGTAAATAGAACTTAAAAAGGAAGATACACACACCATTCTAATTGAAAAATATGGTGTCTCTATATAGTTAAAAGGAAATGAAAATAAAAGCACTCTGAATTAATGTAGCATAGCTACATTTAAACATGGGGAGGAGGAGGGACTATAAGGCTTGAGCAAACATTTTTCCAGGATAGTCCTCTTTATATGTAGGCCAGCATTTGTTTTGACATGCTAGGAACATGCCTCTAGAATATATATCAAGCAAACATGTCTCATTGCTTCTTAGAGATACACATTTATGTGTAAATCCTCAGGAAAATGCAAAAGGAACCACAACTTACATCAGGCACTTAATGAAATATTTAATTTTCTGAATCTGTTATTCAATTCACAACTATTAAATTCTCAAGTAAATTAAGTTTACTTTTATCTTTAAAAAAGATAGTTTGTTTTTAGAAAGGTGGATTTGGAGCTCATGACCTGTAATATCCCTGTGACTATTAAACTCAGGAGTTTAACCTGATGAATCCCTGAAGTTAAAGACTGCCATCAGAATCTGTGTGCCTCTGATCCCCTCCCCTCTGAAGAAGATGAGACCACAACATCCATCATATTTCAGCTGTTTCAGCATGTACATAAACATGCATTCCACCTATTTTTCAAATGATAGTTATTTACATGCATTATTATGCCTATTTGTCTAATTATTCTTTATATGTGTTTATATTACTTCCCTAACTAATCAATAGTTCTCCCAAAATATAAATTACAGCATATAGCTAGAATTTATATTAAAATTTTAGGAGTAAATATCTGTTTTTGTATGGATTAAGCCACCATATTTGAAGCACTGTTTTTGCAAAACTAGCAAATGTGTAGTTAATTCATCTTTTTAGACTCCCACAATATTCTGCATTTCATATCTCTAGAGAAAGCTTTAGGGATAATTTCTGAAGTTGTGGAAAACTAACCTCTCACTTTGGAAAGAATTTACTTGATGAAACTCACTTAGGTTCCCATTAAGCAGCTGGAGATGTGAATGAGCCAAGGTTTTCTTTCCCTTGAGAAACTGTCACATCAGGTGACAGTGGATCATAGCCCTTGTTTATTTGAGTAAATAGAGACAAAAATGATAACTGAAATAAAAGACAGGGGTTCAATGCAGGCTCCTACACTTACTTGCTTTGAGAATGTGGGTAATTTTCTTAACCTCTTTGTGCTTCAGTTGATACTAGGCTTAATTAGTCCTTAAAATTTTGTTTCTTATATCATGTACTTGTATTTATCCTGAAAGTGTGTGGTTATGTAATTCTTGGTTTTCTGTTCTTTACCATGATACCACTAGAAAAAAAGTTTTGCTTATTCTAGAAGGCTGTATGCTCTTGTTTTACAGATCCAATCCAGTCATTCTAAAAGTGGGGAGTCAGAGGTTAGCCTGTGTCCCTTCTCTATTATTTTAAAAGCATGATTGTGAAACCTTAACCACAATTTGATACAACTTACAAAATGGATATTTATAGTCTAGGTGTTGAGTCTATAGAGTATGTTGGGACATATTAGGCCCTTCAAATCTGCATCACATTGCAAATTTTGAAAGTGTTTCTTAACGCCAAGAACATACCTTGGAGAGAGACAGGAAGTCTTGGTAACCAAGAACTTCTAGATTTTGTTCATACTCTTTTACATTATGAATCTCATTTATAATTAATTCACCCTTTCTTTCACCACCCATCCTCTTTATCTCTGGTAGCCTCAGTTCTGTTATCAATGACCACTATTTTGTTTTTATTTTTTAATCGACTTGAAACATTTTTAAAAGAAGTTATGTACATATGCTTAGTTAGTTATGTGATTATCTCTATATATGCTTGTTAATTTTCTAAAAGAATAATATATACTATCCTGACTCATAGTATTCATATGGGATATTGAAATTCAACACTGTGGGATACTTGGGTTTAATCAATAGAGCCTGTATTTTGTTTTCTTATTTTATAAAATTAATCATCGGGCTTTTTTTTTTTTAATAAGCATCCCCTAAAGTAAAGTTGAAATTGTGTGAGAGAGAGACAGAAAGCCTTCAGAGATACATAAAACTACTCAAATGAGAAATATTTCAAAGAACTAATGAGTTAGAATATACTTTGAAAGAAAATTAGGTATCATGTTCATGGAAAAAAGTTTTACACCATTTTGTATCTAAAATGACACTAATAAAGACAATTGTAACTGTTGAAATGAAAGTATAATTAGTTTGATTTCTATTAGCACATAGAAAAAGAAGCGAGCATTCTAACATACATCAATATAAATTAAAATACAGTATAGTCACCAGTAACATACAGGAAAGTCATAATTAATAATTTCCCTCTTCTATATAAAATACTTCAGCTATTCCATATCATGTTGTGATTGCTGACTCCCCCAGCTTCTCTCAACTTACCATCAAAAATGCAGTTTACTACTGTAATTCCAGACTCTGCTACAGTTCTTGGAAATTTGCAGTTTTCTCATGAGTCAAGATTCATCATCTTAATTCTGGAACCATTTTCTGTATGGAATCCTTTTAGAACAATATTGCAGTTACTACTAACACATATAAAATGTAATCCTATTGACATATGTCTCCTTTTTCTTTTCTTTTTTTTTTTTTTTTAAGATTTTTAGCTATGTCTGTTTTAGGTGTTGTTACTATACTACATCAACCACCAAATCACACATACTCTGACAGCAATGTCTTTTTGGCTTCCTACTCACTTTGTTCTCTTTCCTACCCTCCCCATACTCATCCTCCCTCCCCACCTGGTAATCAGTTCTGCAGTTAGATTCCCAGGGTTTATTATTGGTTTTACTTTTTCTGATCCTTTGTTTCTCTATGTATTACCTTTATTCATAGGGGAACATTAAGGTTTGAGAAAAATGGGGAACTAGATCAATTTCAGAGTAGAAATTGAAACCCAGGATCACCTAGATTCCTAGATTTCTTTTTTACTATAATGTCATCTTTATTCTTTACCTAATGTTTTAACTGAATAAAATGGTTCAGCTTATAGAAACAAAGGAAAATATCAGACCTAAGTAGAGATAATTGTATAAGTCTTCCAAACCAGAAACTGTAACAAATATTCCAAACATCCGAGATAAGCATTTATAAAAATGCAAATGAATCCTGCCTCTCAATGGTTAACAATGAGAATTTAAGTTTATTAGATATTAACATTAAAGCATGATAATTAAATTGTTTAGCACTTAGAACGAATTGGGAATTCTATGCAACGAGGGAATAAGTTTGTCATGGGGGGTGTACAAGAAGTGTTAATTGCAATTCTTGGTTCAAATGGAACACAACTGTGGGAGACTTTAATCAAATTAATGCAATATTCACATATGCCCTTCCACCATTTATTTTATAGGCATTTTAATATCTCTATAGCAACTTGTCATATTGTAGTATTCCTTCACTTTAAAGAATCATTAATTAATTTTGGCTAGATGCATAATATGATAATATTAAGTCTTTATATGTAAAAAAAATAGTAAGTGCAAGACTATTTCGAATACTATAGTAAAATAAAATAGAAAATATCCATTTTTTCAATTCCAAAGAGTTACAAAGACATTCTTAGAGAATATCTAGCCTAAAACCAATATTTTTTATAAAAGAACAATGAATAACTGATTATATAATTAAGTTAACAAATTGAATTTGCCTATCGCCGGCAATTTTTGTTTGTAAAAAAATGCATAATTTTTAGAAATATAGATTTATCTCTTTTTCCTATTTACAAATTTATGGAAGTGTGTACCTAGTCATAGTCACTTTTAAACCATTAGAATAGAAATTTTGGCCTAAATTTTTCCACCACTGAATCTCCTAAGTACCTTTTAAGGTAGCACAATTGGTAATCATCTTTGTTTACCTCTTGACAGAACTTGTACATAATTATTTATTCATTTATCCTTAAAATTTAAGTGCCTTCCCTGTCTTCTGTAACAGTGTTTTCTATATTATGCATCTGTAACTTTTCTTGCCAAGTCCTCCTCTCTTAACTTTCCTTTAGGACAGTTCTTTAAAAATACCAGACTGTTTTCCTACTCCATATGTTTTTCTTCCTAAAATCATGTTGTCATATTATCAAAAACAACAATATATGAAACATTTTCAAATATTTTTTTTCTCTTTTTCTCCAAATTATACTAGTTCTTGTATGTCCAGATATCTATATTGGATCATGTAGTCCCTGTGTCACTACATACACACAGAAAGGGTGGTAGGGTTGGGAGAAGTAGGAGAAAGAGAAAGTGTGTGTGGGGAGAGAGAACAGGATGATTCATTATTGAATCATTCAGCAAACATCTATATCTATATTATCCATAGATGTAGATAGATATGTAGATAAATAGATAGATATGTAGATGAGAGACAGACAGACAGACAGACAGACAGATAGATGATAGATAGATAGATAGATAGATAGATAGATGATAGATAGATAGATAGATGATAGATAGATAGATAGATAGATAGATAGATAGATAGATAGATAGATAGATAGATAGATAGATAGATAGATAGATAGATAGATAGATAGATAGATAGATAGATAGATAGATAGGTAGGTAGATATCACCCTGAAACAAAACCCATACCCACAAACAGTAGCTCCCTATTTCATCCTTTCCCTTCAGCTTCTAGAAATCACTTTTGCATTCCCTGTTTCTCTGGATTTTACTATTCTGGTATTCCATAGCAAAATAATTTCAAAATATATGATCTTTTGTTTCTGACTTGTTTCATATTGCCAAGTAGTAGTACCTATGAGATTATGTATTTTTTATGCCTGAATAACATTCTACCATATGATTTTTATAATATATTTTGTTAATTCATCGATTGATGAACAATGAACTGCTCACCTTTCTCCTTATTGTTAATAATGTCTCTATACATATTCTTATGCAGGTTGTGGTGTGTTTTATATTCTCATTTGCATACAGCTAGTTGTAAAAAATCTGGGTCACATGGTAACACTACTATGCTTAACTTTTTGAGGCTCAGCTAAACTAATGAAGTATCACCACTTTGTATTCCCTGCAGCAATGTATGAGAAGTCCGATTTCCGCACAATTTCACTATTACTTATTTTAATTTATCTGTTTTGAAATGCTATTTCTAGTGAATGTGATACATTCACTTTTTGAGGTTTTAATTTATATTCTGGGATGTATGATGATGATGATGATGATAATTATGTTCAGTATCTTTTCATATTTATATCCCATTTTTACATATTCTTATATATTCTTTGGAATAATTCATTTCAGAACTCTTAAACCTTTTTTCATATTTAAAATTATTTTTTTTTATCTTGTTGAGTTGCATGTGTCTGTTAGGACTTCTCAATATCATATATCAATATCCACACCTTTAGCTATATCTACATCTAATTATCTATCTATCAATGTATCTATCAATGTATCTATCTATCTCTCTATCATCTATCTTCATGTCTGTCTGTCTATCTATCTATCATCTATCTGCATGTCTGTATGTCTATGCAAGTTGACACTGAGATAGGAAAAAATAATCTGCAAAAAAATCTAGTATATTTGAATAATAACATAATCTACCACAATGATGTTGAACACTTGTTTAGTGTTAATTTTACTGAATCTCACTAGTCATTATCTTGTTATTTTTGTAAGTAGATAAAGAAAATAAAATTAAACTTACCTGGAGTTTATATATTGGTAACATTAAAAAGTGGCATAATAAATTCCATTTCTAGTTTGATAACTGAGCTTTAAAGTGCATTTATACACATGACTCTACTATATATAAAAACAATTTACTGCAGAGATTTGTTCACAGTTCATTAAATAGCTATTCAAAAGTAGTTTGAAACTTTCCAAAGCATGTTTAAGATTTGTCGAATGACACCTTGGATATAAAAGTAAAATAAAACATTACTTTGACTCCTGACATATCTGGAATGGAAACACATCAATCACACACAGCCTGAAGTACAAGATGATGTTTAGTACTGAGAAAGTCTGCTTAAAAATATTGTCTGACAGGCATATCATGATCTTTTTCTTTGTTAAGAAAAAAATCCCAAATTTAGTAGTACAGGGAAACTTGATTAACATTTTTAAAAGCATTTGTAATATATTATTTAGTATGCATATTTTATCACAGTAAGAAAAAAATCAAAATAGACCAAATTCAGGACAATAATTTAGAATGTTTCAAATGACAACTTTTATATAAGCATTTCTAAACCTCAGTTTTCATGTTTGTGGAAACAGTCTTATCAATGACAAGTTTCTTTTGGGTTTGTACTTTTCTAGCTGATTTGAAGAATGAAATTGAAATACATGAAGTACTTGCTTCCCAAAGATGTCTTACATATAATATAAACTTAAGACAAAATCAAGTAATAAAGGACAGATAAATGTGAAAAGCAAAGTGTGAAATTCTGGATAGAGATAACAGTTTTATTTAAAAGCTTGAAATATTTCTATATCAAGTCTAAAACTGGAATAACAGAGTAGGTAATATTTTAAAAAAAGGTTAAAATTATATCAATATATTATGAATGCTGTAAAATAGATTTAATATATTTATAATTATATATGATGAATATTATACAAATGTATATATAAATATGCATATGAATGTATATGTATGCATGTGTACACACAGAATCATTGTGCATAAAAGTCTTAAATTTCATTTATCAAACATCACTAGTAATGGAACTTGCATATGGCAAGTTGCATATGCATATTAACATGTTTACCATGTGTATAGATTACACATACATGTACATGTGTATGTATACATCACTATCAGTGACATAGGAGTGGAAAATTTTAATAATATAGTTTCTGACACAGATACGTCTCACTCATCCTGTTAATTCTGTAAGAGGAGCAGTCATTTTTTTTCCTTTTTATTATATAAATAATTTATTTGTACATATATATTTTACATCATTTTAATCTCCAGGGGTCACCCACATCCTCCCTCCCTGGCAGCCCCAGCTGGTCCCCCCTCCCCATGTGTACTGTCATTTGGTTATCCATATATTAGTGAAACATTTGATTTCTGTCTTTTTCTTTCTGACTTGTTTCTGCTAATGTGATTTCTTCTAGGTACATACATATTACCATAATGTCATCAAATTAGTCATTTTTAATTGATGAGTAATATTCCATCGTGTATATATATCACATCTTTTTCATCCATTCATCCGTTTTGGAACATTTGTGTTGTTTCATGTCCTTGCAATTATAAATAGTGCTGCAATAAACATCCGAGCACAGATATCCTTTTGTACCCACATTGAGGTCTCCTTTAGGTAGATTCCCAAAAAAAGCTATTGCTGGGTCAAACGGCAGTTCTGTTACTGGGGGGTAAGGACTACCCCCTTTTACATTTATTTTTACTATGGGTTCTTCCTCCTGCATGCAGCAGCGCTCGGATATCGTACCTTAGCGACCAGGATAGACAAGAGGTTTATTTCTAGAGATGAAAAAAAAAAAACAAACTAAAAGAGTTCAGACCCTCACAGGTATTCCAAATGGAATAGAATCCCCCACATGCCCCCACTCCTGCTCCTCAAGGAGCTTCATGGGGTTTACCTCCGACTTAGGGGACTTTTGGTCTAAAACGCCAGGTAGTATCCTTGACGCCTGATCCTATCGCTCCAGATGAATCCTACAAACACAGGTAGGTCTCAGGCATCTCTCCCAGGTAGGCCTATCCAAGTTTCACCGTGGCTCAACACTTCACCAGGGTCACCTCTCCTCCACCTTCACAGCTCTGAATCCTCAGGAACCCGAGTACCAGGGAGGTGGGGAAGCTCTAAAGAACTCCTGGGTCCTTCTCCAACTGAGGCCAAAAACCTCCATGCCTGATGCCAGTTTCCAGATTCTCTCTCTCAATCTGCTCTCCATGCTCCTCTCCAAAATCATATCTATCCTCCTAACTCCCTTTTCTTTGCTCCTAATTCACAACCACCCTTGGTGATCTGTATCTCCCTTTTCCCTCTGGGCTTGCCTTGGGAGTAACCACCTCAGGACCCTGCATTAGCATAATCCCAAATCTGCCCAGATAATCACTTTACAGTAAAAAGGTGAAGTGGCCTTATCTGGCCTCAGACTAGTCTTAGTCTCTGTGTCTTTCAGATGCTGGGGATAGCAATGCCCACATTCCTTTCTCAGTGAAAGGAATTGGGTCCATATTGGGTACCCGGTTTCAGTTCCATTTTCATTAGTCTAAGGGTCCTCCATACTGCCTTCCATAGTGGCTGGACCAGCTTGCATTCCCACCAACAGTGTAAGAATGTTCTTTTCTCTCCACATCCCCGCCACTTATTGCTGCCTGATTTTTTATATGAGACATTCTTGCTGGTATGAGGTGGTATTCCATTGTGGTTTTGATTTGCATTTCTCTGATTGCTAGTGATGTTGAGCATTGTTTCATGTGCCTGTTGGTCATTTGTATTTCCTCTTTGGACTGGGTTTCTTGCTTTGTTCTTGCTAAGTTGTGTGAGTTCCTTATGGATTTCATTATCAATTCCCTATCACTTGTATGGAGAACAAAAGTTTTTTTTTTTTCCATTCAGTTGTATATCTTTTTTTTTTTGTTTGTTTTTTCTGTTGTCACTTTTGCTCTACAGGAGCTTCTTACTTTGATGTAGTACCTGTTGGATTCCTGAATTGTAATTCATGGAGGATTTTGCCCAAGTTATCCTCTATGTATTTTATGGTTTCAGCAACCCCCAAAAATCTACAGAAAACCCTCTCAAAACAATAAACCAGTTCAGTAAGGTTGCCAGATACAAAATCAACACACAGAAGTCAGTAGCTTTCCTTTATGCCAAAAAAAAAAAAAAAAAAAAAAAAAAAAAAAAAAAAAAAAAAAAAAAAAAAAAAAAAAAAAAAAAAAAAAAAAAAAAAAAAAAAAAAAAAAAAAAAAAAAAAAAAAAAAACCAAGCAAAAGAAGAAGAAATTTTAAAAAAAATCCCATTTACCATCACACTGAAACAAAAAAAAATACCTGGGGATAAACCTAACAAAACATGTGAAAAAACTATACAAAGAAAACTTTAAAATATGCTTGAAAGACATAGAAAACATACGGAAATGGAAAGACATTACTTGCTCTTAGATCAGAAGAATTAACATCATCAAAATGGCCATCCTACAAAAAGTAATCTACAGATTCAATGCAATCCCTATAGAAATTCCAATGACATTTTTTAAAGTTATAGAACAAAAAATACTGAAATTCATATTAACAAAAGACCCCAAATAGCAAGAAACATCCTCACAGAGAGAGAGAGAGAGAGAGAGAGAGAGAGAGAGAGAGAGAGAGAGAGAGAGAGAGAGAGAGAGAGAGAGAGAGAGAGAATGGAGGTGTTAGTATCTCAAACTTCAAATTATACTACAAACCAATAGTAATCAAAACAGCATGGTACTGATACAAGGACAATCTGAACAATGAATTAGAATTGAGTGCCCTGAAATAAAACCAGTTATATGGTCATCTAATCTTTGACAAATAAGTGAAAAACTTACAATGGAACAAGACAGTCTCTTCAATAAATGGTGTTGGGAAAACTGGATCAAGACATGCAAAAAAAAAATAAACCAAGATACCTCTCTAACACCATGTACAAAAATCAACTCAAAATGGATAAGAGCAGTAATGTAATTTGACTTTCAATTTGAAATAGGAAGCCAATAAGAAAGAATAACTTGAGTATGAATAAGATAGTACTAACAAAATGGGTGGAAGAAATTAAAAAAAATGTTTAGATCAAGTGCATATTAAACAGAAAGAAAAACTGGAAAGGAAGAAAGACAAAATTAAGGCAGTTTTAAAACAAGAGTGAGTCATATAAAATAGAAAATAATGAAGATCAGAGAAACCATAATAATATATAACAGAGGGCAAAATTACTAAAAGTAGATATTTATAGCACATCAACAAATTTAACTAATTTTAGATAAGGAGATGCAGTTGGAAAATATTGCCAATAAATATTACACAATGTACATTTAATGATGGAAAAATTAGTAATTAAATATGGTGTTATGTTTAGGCCAAAATGTTTTAGAATAATTATTTAGAATTTTAGAAAAAATATTAAATGAATTTTAGCTAAGTGATTAAATTAACAAAGTAAGCCTAAAATTATTAGTAGAAAGCAAAGTGTCTGATCCCTCCCCCCAAATTAGTAATCTTTAGACCTAAACTCCTTAAACACCACACATTCAAAGAATAAATTCTAATTTCATAGAAATTATTCCAATGTATGGCTAGAAAGGAAAATTAGTCAATTTTATTTTAAAACTAATCTTTAGTATTTATATTCACTTGTAATATTTGTATTTAGATAAACATATTTAAGGTAATTGATTATCCATGCAAAAATAAGAAAAATATATAAGGAAGGAAAAGCAAGAGGCTATGGGGGAGAAAAAAATAGAAAAAATAAATAGATTTTGATTTCAAACCAGAAACAAACTAATTCTAAGTTTTATATAAAAGGTAAATTATACATCATTTAGAAAGCAATTTGGTGTGCACATATGACTTAAATATTACTGTTTACTTGAATTAAGAATTTGGATGAAAAAACTGAAATTTACCAATCCTGATATATGAAAAATGAAGAATATCTATGTGTCTAAATGAATTTGCCATGTAGATAACAGGAAAAACATTTGTCTCCAGGACATGTAAAGAATTTCTCTAATTCAATAAGAGATAGGGGAAAGACACAGTAAAAACTAAGTAATTGAAGAAAATTTCAGGGGTAGAGGGGAGAAAAATGACATGCATCAATGCAGAGATGTTTTGTCTCCACAGCAATGAGGAAAATAAGCAATAAATTACCTCTGAGATACAATTACACTCTACCACTTAGCACATATTAAAAAGTCGGCACCATGTTTTATGAGAATGATTCATACATTGATTTTAGGATTGTTCATTGGTGAAAACAAACTCAGAAAACTATTAGATACAGTCTATAGCATGTTGAAGTTTTTCATATCCCCTGATCTAGCAATTTAATTATTAGATATATTCCCTGAATAATTCTAGAATTTATGCATAAAGAAACACATACAAAAATGTTAATAGGAATCTTATTCCTAAAAATTAAAAAGCTGGAAACAGTTCAAATATTCATCATAGTGGAATAGATAGGTATTTTTTGATGTCTATACAATAGCTCAAAGTGACAAAAGTAAGAGAACTCATGCATTATCAATATTGATAGCTTTAGAAATAGAAAATGTTGAAAGAAGGAAGTAAATCATTCAATATATGAATTTTTTTCTTTTAATTATTTCAGCATGGATATCATTATATATTTTCCAAGTCTAAAGAATGTACAATATCAAGAAGGAATCTTACAGTAAACCTTGGACTTTGGGTGATCATTCATTGTAATGAAGTACAACAGTATGTACTGTAAATAAGGGATGTGATATCATAACTGAAATTGATACATATATTAGCACTCTCTGATGGGACTGTTGCTATTTGCAAAGTTTTCACATATGTGTCTGCACCGGTAAATGAGAAATCTCTGTGCCTTCCTGTCAACAGTGAACTTAAAACTACTCTAAAAATAAAATCTTATAACAGTTGACTAATTCAGCATTATGTTTCATTTTAAAAAGTTGAATAAAGAAAATAGATACATATGTAACATATTAACCTGGCATATACAGATGGATATATCTGATACATTAATCTGACAAATCATCATACTACATGTAAATGTCAACATGTCCAAGAAAATATAGGGAACTTTGGTACAAAACCATAAGCTAGACAAGTCAATCTTGTCCAATATAATCAGTATTATTGTTCTTATTTTAGCAGTATTAGTTAAATTTGAACAAAGTTAAAATATCAGTTTACGAAAGATTAAAAATAAAATCTAGTTAATTCATGAAGCAAACTACGTGAGAGTCATCAAAAAAAAATATAAGAAAATAAGAAATCTTCATTTCACTGGTGTGACTGGAAAAGCAATTTTTTTTTTTTTTTTTGAGACTAGGTTTCGCTATGTTGCCCAGTATAGTCCCCATCCTGCAGACTCAAGTGATCCCCAGGCTCACTCTCCCAGGTAGCTGGTATTACAGGTGAATTCCACTGTGCCCAGCTGTTTTTTTGAGAGCAGGTCTCCCTATGTTGCCCCGGGATAGTCTTGAAGCCACAAACACAAGCAATCTCAAGTCTCTTGCCTCCCAGCGCTTGGACTACAGGTGTGTGCCACCATGCCCAGGTGTAAAAGCAATTTTTATTGCTCTGGCCTGTCCCAGGTTCTTTACTGACTTTCGTATCCAGCTTGCTGGTAATGGGGAAGTTGGATCTGCTACTTGAGACTGGATTCCCACTGGATATTCATTCAAAAAGCCACAGAAGAAAGCTACATCCCTTCATTATATTTAGCTCTCAAAGTTCCAACATGAACTGGTCCCACGTTGAACTGGTCAAATATGTCAGAAAGGGCAACTCTGATTTAAGAGAAGGAAAATTAAGTTCCAGCTCTCCAGGGTAGGATTAACATAGAATATGAAGCCATTTAAATTTAGCTTATGCTGGGTTAAGAAAAAGAGTACAAAAATATCTTAACCTTTGCAGATTTTATATTAACATAACCAGAGAAACACATTGCCATGAATACTCAAGACCTCAAACAAGTGAGGGTCCTCAAGCTTAAGCTTCATAGTTTAAGAGCACATGTGATTTGGCTGTTGCATTAAAGCCAGATGCATTAAATGTATGCTAGGAAAGCCTCTGGAAACAACTCTCTATCCATGCTTAAGATAAATGTTTTTTTTGTTTGTTTGTTTGCTTGATTTTTTTAAATACTTATATTTTCCCTATCTTCTGCCTCTCTTTTGTATTGTACTGTTGAGTGTGAAAATATTCTTTCTATATTTTTAATCAGCAATCTTACATTTCTTCATGTGCACATGTGGAGGAAAATAGCTAATATATCCAAGTATTCCAGTTATAATAGCATATATCTCAACTTTCCTTTGCATTTGTATACACATACTTTGTGTCTAGTCAAGCCTAGGCACCCATAAGTCCTAGGTGGTAAGAAAGTATTGGGAGGAGGAAGGATTGTCTGGCATTTACAATAAGAAAGAACTACCTACAATTTCTGATATTCAAAACAGGCAGCTTAATTTTGCAGTCATATAATAGGCTTTGAAATAGGTTTTTCAAATAAAAGAATTCTGAGTTTTTAGTATGTGGTAAAAGAGCAAAAAAATATTCATCACAAGAGGAAATGAGAATTCAATTGAAATTACATCAAAACTCCATAATTTAGCCCTTTCTTGGATTAAAGACTTGTATCAGGAGGGTAGGTAAGCTTCCTTAATTGTTTATACTCATATCCCTTCTCACAGAGACATTGTTTAGAAAGGATCGTCATAAGGAGGCATGCAATTTAAGAAATTTCAAATTTTTGCCTACAGGTATTGAAAATCAACCTGAAAACATTGAGTTGTTATATCTGATATCATTCAATTAAGTATCTAGAAAATAATGGTTCTTATACATAAATTTAGAGGGAGAAAAAGGATGGTTTTCCATGTATAGAAATATGTTTATGATATACCTTCATGCATATATTTTTGGTTACTGTCTTTTGCTATTTTCATAGCTCATCTACTGACAAATTTAAGTAATTTTCATGACTTTTATTAAATACTTGAAAGCATGGTTTTCAAAATTGGACTTTTGGATTAGTAGCATCGGTGTCATTTAACAACAATTGGAAGTACAAATTATCAGAGTTCTTTTTATAAAACTCATTCAATAATTCTGGTGCAGTACCTAGATATGTGTGCTGACATATCCTCTTGATTATCCTCAACACAGGCTGAGGTTTTGAGAACTACTACCTAAGAAAAGGTTAAACTTAATTTCTATACATTATCTTCAAATTTTCTACTGTTAGGGTCTTCTCAGCTATTCCTACTTTGCTAAAATATGGGTTAACTTCTACATTTTATAGACTTTTAACATTCACACAGAGGCATTTCAAAAAAAGCTACTCTTCCATGGCTGATTTAATTATCATTCTTCAAATGAGACTGTATTCAACAATTCAGAAGAAAATGCCAGGTGACTAATTTCAGTTTTTTCAATGTCCCTTTCAATTGCATTTTTGCTTCTTGGCATATAGCACTGCTCAAGCTATTGTTCTAGTTCTTTTACACTGTGATTTCTCAGTAAATGGTAACTTTTGCATACTTTGTCCTTTTCCTATTTTTCTCCTCAGTACACTGGAAAACCAATACTGACCCCACTATGCTACTTAATTAAAAAGAAATAATCCTATGTCATGTAAACAGCGAACCAATGTACCAATATAATTTACTCAAATTTAATCAATTCCTATGTGGCATTTGATATTTTTCTATATTCTTGAAAAAAAGATTTACCTCCCTTTTCCCTTGTTTTAGATTGTGCTTTTTTAGTATCTGGAATTCCTTCCACTTTGGAATGGTGTATTTCTTAAGACTATCTTCTTGGCCCTCATTTTATACTGACACCATTGAGTGACCTCATACAATCTATACTTTTATTAGTTATGCAGTGCTGATTACAATATTTGAATTTCCAAAACTGGTGTCACCTCTGAGACTTATATTCAAATATCTAAAAACCTACTGGATATTTTCCTATAAAATAGATTTTCTCAGTCAGTGAGCCTAAAAATATTCATGTGTTCTTTCTGTTTTTTAAAATACCACTTTCTTCTTGTAGCTTTATATATTTTTAAAACAGCATAAAAGTGAACTTTCAGTCACTCACAATACTACCATCCAGAAATAGCCATTTAGTACATGATGCACATGTACATATGCACATACACATCCACACCCCTACCTACTTTTCTTGCACAAAGTTGTATTTTTCTTTAAAAAAAAGTGATTCTTTGCAGCCTCTGCATTTGTGTGTGCGTGTTTTGATACTCACTTGCAAAATGTCATAGCTCCTTATGAAAACCAGTGTCCCACAATGCGAACTACTAGGCAAGGCTGGCATTTGCCCATCACCACCTAAGCAGTGGGAGCCATTAGGAAAATGCAGTGGTTTTCTGCTTGTGGATAGCCCCAGCTTCAGGCACAGCCAGCTAGGATGTTATCCATAGCAAGAGGGGACTCTGCAAGAGACTGTAACTCAGCAAAGTGGACATCTTGGGATGCCTGGACACCCAGACTTCTCCAAATATGTTCGTTGCTTCTGAAAAAGAAGAGGATTTCAGCAACTGGCCACAAGAGAAAAGTCAAAGAGCTTTGCAGTGTCTGGGTGGTTGGTCCTGCCTCTGATCCTGCAGCTTGCATTCATTGCCTTCAAGGAGCAATGAAGACCCCAGACCTGGAGACTCAAAATATTCTTTGTTGTGACGTAGACCAACTATACACAGAACTGTAATGCTGGTTGGTCTTTAACCGTCTCTGGTGAGCAAGTGACTGGCAATGCTGGTCAGTGTTGTCCAACAATGTTGGTGTGTGTCTGCCACTCTGTGTCCGGGTTACTTTTGATAACTATTAACAAAGTGTGTTAGATTATCTGGCATCACTTCTGATTATTCTGCTTCCATTGCTATCCCTTCCAACCTTTGAACTGTTGCCTTGGGCTGCTGTGTTCTCATCTCAGCGGCCTCACCTATGTGTACCACCAGCTGTGACAAACTGGACCCTGCGGCTTGCTGGCTCCATGAGCTCCAGGCTTTCCTTGGTGGGACAATGCTGTATTGAGAGAGTGAAGTTTTGTTTGGAATGATTGGGATACTGTGGACATCATATCAGGTGAGATAGCTCGAGACTTGTGACCTTAGAAATCCTTTGTTTCCACAGTTTGTTAAATTAATCCTATTGTCATTGCTCACTGAGTCTGAGTAGACTTGTGCACAGGGGTAAAGAACCCACAGACTGTGACCTGTCCCCTAATGGGCACTGTCCCTGGAGCACACCCTTGGTCTTGCTTCTCTTATGCATAAATTTCAAACTGAGTAAAATAGACCATTTTAGTCAAGAGTTTACTTCTTTGATTGCATTCAAGTTGCAAAAGGAAATGTGCATCAGGATAGATATTTTTCAGCTTCAAAGTTGGCACACACTACCCTTGATTTACCTGCTGTTGATTCAGAATACATTTTCCTTCAGGGAACCAGTTCAGTCACTGCAGAAAAACAAGAGTGTTGTACTGTGACATTTAATGAAAATTCAGTTTTGAAATGGACAAGGGCTTCAAACTACTATCTCACTTTCATGCACCTTAGATCAAGACCATTGTAAAATTGTTATTTAAAACTCCAAATGTCAGTGTAAAGAGTTCTCAGATTAATGCTGTATGTTAACTCATTTAATGTTATATGAGTTATATGTGTATGCACATTGGTCTTTACATTGGTAGAAATGTAACATTGGTAGAAAAGAATTAAAATGCCAAAAATACTTTAATGAAGTAGGTATTTTATAAGATTTATTTTATAAATTGAGGTCTAAATATAAATGATCTTAAGGTAATATAAGGTAGCTAAAAGTAAAGAGTCAAAAGGTCACTAAGTAGCATCAGGTATAAAGGTCAATGCTAAATTAATCAGAAAAATAAATTTTGTGTCATTGATAAAGGGAAGGCTTTGTAAAAATTATTTTCTTAAAATTTTTATGGATATAAATTCTTCTTTAAAGTATGTGTATGGGTAGTTTTGACTTAAAAATTCATGCTTTCAGAAAAAAATGTTTAATAGGGAGTGTTTATATCAAATAAACCCTGTGTTTCCTATAAATTCAGTACAATAATTTAAAAAGACTAAAACAAAACCAAAACAAACAAACAATAACAACAAAAAAAAAAAAACATGTTCCTTGTATGTGTCTTGAAGAGTGGGTAAAATGCAAAGATGATAAATAAGACAGGTCACTGGCTTAAGGTAAATCTACACACTGCCTGGTGTAAGACAAGCCTAGTAAGAAAATGGGGAGAAAGGAAGGAATGAATTCGGATCAAAAGGGCAGAAGCTTCCAACCAACAAGCCACAGGAAATAAGCGGCATATTAAAATGTGGCTTCTGTCACCCAGTTTTCTTACCAGATTTGTATCCCCCGTGCAGCAGCTGCTAAAGTCACAATGTAATTTAAACAGCAGAATTTTATTTAAAAGGAAAATTAACCAAGAAAATGAAAAAAAACCTTAATGTCACAAGTGGCTAGTTACTTTACCCCAAATACTGTTTAGTCCAAATGTCTCAAACGCATGTCCAAGATGGTGCCCCCTTCAAACCTGAGCCAGGAACCCTATAAAGTCCAGTCCTTCCCCAGCATCTTTTCTTTGCTTCTTCTCTCTCTAGAGTTCCAAGCTGTGGCTTATCCAAGGATCTTCAAACTTTCCAACAGACAGTGATGCAAACTCAGCTTTCCGAATATGTCACCTTGCTGCCGCTCCATGGACTTCTCTTACCAGGCCTGCCTTCAGTGGCCTCTGACCAAATTCATCAGGCCTGCCCTCAGCAACCCCTGTTCATCCCTAGTCTGCCATTCTGACATCTGACTCTACGTGCTGACCACTATCCCACCATTACACCTTACCACCACCAGTTCACTCTTCCAGGGGTCTTCCCCCTGCCAGGCTAGGCTGGGCTTATTCTATCAGTCTGCCATTCTTGTCTCCCCCTCCTATCTCTGACTCATCTTTTTATGTGTCCTTTTCATGCTTCTTGCCTCTTCTCATGGGTCTTTCTCTCAGAACCCCCCAAACCAGGACAGTATAGCCCCCAATACAATTTTCTACTGTGTCACAAACCCTGTATCAGGAAGATAAAGCTGACATTCTGAAATTCTTCTCAAAACCATGTGTCTTTATTTCCCTACTTCCTTTGTGACTCTCTCATTGTATCAGTGCCTTCTTTTTTTATCATTCTGCAGTTGCGAAGAAGCAAACTATTGTCACCTTTTATCCTATTACAACTATAAAGTGATTAAGACCAACCTACCTCCCAAAACTGAAAAGAAAAATTTTTCCTTATGCCTACTATACTGAAATGAATGACTTGTATGTCTGTCTTGTTTCCAATAAATATCAATCTCTTGCCAATTCCATTCACTCAATGACTCAGGTTTTTCTTATCACAGTTGCTGTTCTAGACAACCTTGAATCTGCAGAGATAGTTATTTCAAAAAATACTTATTCAGTCCCTTTGCTTTCTTTTGACTGATATTTCCCCATATTTTTGTCACCTATAATCTATAATTATACTCTGGACAATCATAATCATCAAAATCATCCTCATCTTCAAAATTTACAATGTAATAACTTCAACCTTAAATAAAATCTCTTTTGAGTTTGCTTTTTAAGTACATTTAGTACAATGCTACTCTGATTCCACTTCTGTCATGTTATATCCACCCACTCATTCATTCTACTATATGCTCAGAGTTCATCCATTTGCCATTTTCTCATTTTACTTTTTTTATGAGCATCTTAAGGTCTATGTGCATCAATATAATAACTTCCTGATAGTGCTCTTAAATCACTCTCCACCCTCTCTACACCCTTTTGTCTCCATAATGTTTACCTTCTAAAACTGACTGAAACAACTTGAAATTATTTCTTGACTGGACCAACCACCAAGTAGCCTGTCACACATTAAGGAAAACATACTTAGTATGCATTATCTCAAGATTTAAACAGGCTGAAATATCATCTGATCATTCCACTATCCTAGTAATAACTCACTTTCTCATTTCTAGGAGGATTATGTCATATCTTCTTTCTCCAAATATCCATTACCCTGCCCCATTTGCCATCTCAGCTGATGAGTTTGCCTACATATAACTAAGAAAAGACAAATGATTCACCCACAAAAACAATCCAGGCAAGGACTCCAGTCACCTCTATGTTGCCAGATCCAGTGGCCCCCTTTCTACCTACACATTGTACAACTGGACCTTTCAGTACTCTTGACTTTTTACTCTTGAAACCATCTCTCCTTTCTTCAGTACCACCAACAATCCTTTTTATTCTTCTCTGCTCTCTTCCCTGTCTCTTTACAAACACTATATATTGAATCCATTTAAGCATCTGCCCCATTATTGCATGCTTTTTGTTTTCAAGCACATAGTTTGTAAATATCCTTGTATAATTGTTGCCTGTTTAACATCTGTCCCTGTAATATGAGATATTGGTGTTGCATGTACTTTAGTACTTTAATTAAGTTGGCTCTGATCTTGTTTTAGATAATTTGACTCTCCTTACATTATATCACACAGGACATTATTTCCATAAAATATATTTGTAATTTATAAGCAGAAAGCAATGTTCTCACTACAGTTATAATATTTGCATGTACATGGATAAATATAGAGAGAAAGGGCCAAATATTTGCACTCTCTTTTCTGGTTTTATAGTTCTTTAAAAAAACAGGTTTTCAGCTATTCTTTTTTTTATTATAAATGTAATCATATTTTGTTGTTACCCTCTTATTCCTACTTGAAAGCTATAACTGGCAGCTTTTTTTTTAATCTTCTTAAGATATTCTGCACATGCGAAAACTAAAGAGAACTTTACCTGTTGCAGCTAAAAGTAGGAGGTTCTGCTCCAAAGGAGAACCTGTTCTAGTCTGGTGTCCACAGGGCATCTGACATCATTCATTTTGATCAAACTACTTTCTACCTTATTAGTGATGCTATATGCTTCATGGTACAGGTTAATTTCCTCTTACAGATTTGCATAAATTGTCAACATTAGCCTATATCTCAATGACATATTCCTTCAGGGAAATGATCAGCGTAACTTCTTTCACTTTCATGCTGTATTTAAATTCACTATTTATCTGTATTGAGGTATGCCTGCAAAAAATACAGTATCTAGAGTATGTCTGGTTATAGGCATTATCTGATGTCTAGTTTAATCATTTTATGTATCAACAATTGATATACTGTCCTACTTCACCTACTATATTTGAACAAAATGTTATCAGTTTTCTGTTGGTTAAAGTATGACCTATCATTTTGTCATTTTGTTTTTGTTGTCCCTATTAAATACAACTTAAAGATATCACTAAATAAGAATGAATTTAATTTAATTTATAATATATTCTGGAAGTTTAAGGTTGATACCAAAATGGAGGTACTAAAACATGCTAATATAGTAGGTCTTAAAATTAAAGAAAATATAAGGACGTATCAATTAAAACTAAATGATTCATTTTTTTAAACAATGTCACAGATTGTTGACTTAGATCAATTTTACCTAATAAGGTAATGGAACCATTGTTGAGGTGTTTTGCATAAATACCTTACTGATCTTATTTTAGTTGTTACATGTTAATAGTTGTGTCAAGGAATTGCTTTTCTGTCTTGCTTCATAGTTATGTACTAGCTTGAGTTCATAGAAGAAACAAAAACCACTAAAAAGGATTTTGAGTATTTTAATATGAAGGGGGACATGTTTATAGAATTTTTGGAAGAAATGGAGTTAACAATAAAAGAGAATTCTCAAAAAGATACTCCGGGACAAACTCCATTTCCAAGGCAGCTACAGCTACTTCCCATCACAGCATGAGAAATTCAGAAATTACTGTTAGGCATGATGCTTTCCAAAGCATATTCTTTGTCTATTCCTTGGGAAAAACTTGTATCAGAAACTGAATGCCATAAAACCGCAAGTGCTATGACACACTCAGTTTGTGATAGACCCTGGAGTCTGATTCTGTCCCACTGACTGATATGATCACCTCTTAACACATGCAAACTAGACACAACACTTTGGAAAATGACTTGCAATGACACCAATTAGGCATCCTTGCTTTCCAGGAGAAAATAGCTAACAAAGCAAGAATATTGTTTCCATTCCATTTCTGTCATCAAAAGATCAAACGAAAATGTTAGATTTTAGTTTTATAGTATTCAGAATTAAAAAAATGTGAGTTGATGCTGCATGACATTGGTTAAATGTACCTTTAATATCCTTTGGCAAAAACAAATGGTAAAAGTGAATGGCCTTGAGAAATTCATTAAGCAGGATGATTAATAATATACCAGTTCATAGATATTATGATTGAAATAATATGCCATGCAAAGTATAGAATAACTATCAAATTATGTAACTCCTCTTAAACTGTGAAACTCAAATTTTCTGAATACTGTTGGTTTCTCTTGCTTGTTTCCTTACATATCTAACCCTACAGTGGTACCATCATCCTTTCCAAAATTCTATTTATTTGTCTGCATATCTGTTTTAATTTGTCTCCAGCTACTGCTTTATTTACCTTCACTTATACTCACCCCTCCTATTTGCTCCTAAACCTCTTAATCTAAATCATTATTAAATAATAGTCATCTGAAAACTTACCTATATATTTGAATAAACCATAAAGTTTTATGACAGGTTTTTGGGATTTTTTTGCTCCCTTCTGTATCCTTTTCCCATGTGATGCAATGCATTCATAGGTACTGAAGTTTAGGTTGGTAATATCTTTGGAGTGTTTATCAACCATACCTATATTTTCATTATGTCCCGTTTTATCTTTTAAGAGACTAAATTTCATATATAATTATAATGTATGAGTTTTATAATTGAAACAAAGTCAAACTGATCCTTGGAATCTTTTCTCCTCATACAATTTATTTGCTGATAAGTATTGTTAAATATAAAATAAGGGTTTTACATTCACTTCTGAAGCTCCCATGAATGTATCCCTTTGACCATCACTTCCTCACTATAACTTATTATATATAAATAGCACAAAGGAAAATGGGAGTGACTCTGTGATATAGCAGAATAGTCCACACCAAAAAATAGTCATTGTGAAAACAAGGTATGAAGGTTCCTGTTAGGATGAATTGCAATGAATTGCAAATTATCTGACAAGGAAGTTGTTGGTACAGTCAGTTGATGTTTTTTTGTTATAGTTCTTGGCTTGGTTTGCATGCATTGAAGTTGCAAGCATCCATTTGTAAAGTAAGAGATGAGTATACAGATCATAATTTCAGTAGTGTATGTTAAGTAAATGCAACTTCACAGCAAATGCCTTATCTTATATAGAGCTTTTTTGTTCACAAAGTGTGAATCTTTATATTAGTAAATGTAATCCTCATTTGTTTAAAGTTGTTATGTGAAAGTGAGTATCCTCTGTTCAGTGACAGATACCACATGTGACCTTGGTTGCAAACTGAATTTTTCAGTTTGTTATTTCTGTCTGCATTTTAGTAAATATATTAACCAAAGAGTTGATCTTAGATTGGATAAGACTATCTGTATGATAACAATGACATAAAAATCACCTGAAGGTGAAAGAAAAGAGCAAATGAATGCTGGAAGATGACTCCTTTCAGTTATCTTTGTCAGGTCAGGGTGGGATGGCTAGGGAACTGGGTAGGCAGGGAGTGCTGTTGGAGAGAAGTGCTGAAGTTCAGTATATTTTAGATCAGTGGTCTGTAACTTCAGTCTATGGCCATATCACCCCGAATGCACTTGATCTTAAAGCTAAGCACGGTTGGACCTGGTTAGTACTTGGATAGAAGTCTGTAACTTCAAACTTGACTTGATACTCTTACTAAAATCTAACAATATTAGAAACTTGACTTCTTGTCTTCCAGGTGATGTTAGTTTATTTGAAGCCTATATCCATTATGTTTATATAACTTCACAATGAAAACATTAAAATAAGTAAAGTCACTATCACATGCAAGGGCAAACAGTTGTCAGTCACAATTTGTCACACTCCTACATATGAGTTATTGCTTATTTACCCACGTTGCCTGAGGTGGAAGTTCCTTGAATTATAGCCACTGAAACTAAAAATTCTAATTATGCCTGCCATTTGATCAACTTAAGCAGTGAAAAAGAAAAAAAGAGAAAAAGAGCTTTCCAGATCAATTGTCTGACTTTGTAGTTGAACAAATACCCCTAATATAAATATCTAAATAATATTGTATCAATTACATATCCTATTTTATTTTTTGGACTGATCTCTTTGTGTCATTTAACATTTATCAAATTTATGTTGCAAAATGAGCTCAACATTCTGCTAACTTTTTGAAATTTAATATGCTTATTTTCTTCTGTGATATATTTGTTTAACAATGTTTGATTTTTGAGGTTCTGATTAATAAAGAATCTGTATTCCATTATGACTTATTAGATCTTTCACATTGGAATGAATCATGGCAAACCATAAAATGCATAGCTTTTTTTTTTTCTTTCTAATTTCTAAAATATTTTTCTAAGACAGAACAAAATGAAATTGAGTGTGTTATGGTAACTTCAGGTTTTCAGATCTAGTTCCCCAGTCAGGACTAGATCTCAGACTGCAGTGGCAGTGCTGAATCCTAACCACCATGGGTCAGTGTCTGAGGAAGACACAGCAGGAACTTCATTCTCAGGCAAATAAGGGAAAGAGGCACAACTATTTAAAAGAATAGATACAAAGGCAAGTTTATTAAGGAGAAAAACAGCAGGAACAAATGAGGTTACTTGACCCAAGGAATCTGGGAGAGCAAAAAAGCTCTAAAGAAGATCTATCACAGTAATATAATATATAATATGTATAATAAGTATGATATAATTAATATAATATAATATAATTAATGTAACACAATATAATGTAATGGAATATGATGTAATATGATGTGATTTTATATAATAATAAAATATAATATAATATAATAAATATATGAATATAATATATCTTCTCACCTTTACTAACCTAATGCCCCATCCTTGTCTTCCAGATTGGTAAGTTCTCACTGCTCTCACTCTGTCTTAATACCACTGTACCCAGAAATAATTCTTTCTCCCAGTCCTATATAGAGTCCTTTTTCTGTATGGTCCTTCTTCATAGCTCCCTGTTAGTCCTACGCTATCTTTGGCCCAGAGAGTGTTTGGGTAATCCTTTCTTAAACTTGCTGCTCTTACTTCTCCCTATTCTTCCTTATTCCTATTTTTTTCTCCCTATGCTATTTTGACCCTAAAAGCTCTCTGCATACCTTATGACACAAGTGAAGACAAACCAAATTTTAAAGAGTATTCTACTTAGGTTTGTTAACTATGCAAGTAAAATAACTGGCCGGTATGTAACAAACACAATTAATTAGGAAAGGTGTCTGAGTATTTAGGATTTCTTAAGGAGGAATGATTTCTTTAATCATTAAATACTGACCTAGTTCAGTAGGGAAGTTAATGAAATCTAGCTGGAAATCTATTACACTTGGCTAAAATGGCAGTGACATTTCCTTCAGTTTGACTAAATCTTAGAGAGGCTTCTTCCTGATTCCTGGCCCCTGACCTCCCTTTTCTTAGGGCATTTATTTTAGAAAACTAGTCATTATCAATCCTTCCTCTGTCCTTTGAGAGGTAAGTCTTTAAAAAAACAAACAAACAAACAAAAACACTCTTATCTGTTTTATAACTCAAAACTGTATTTTTCCCAGAAGCAAGGTACCATCCTCTTGAAATGTATACTTCAAGGACTCTTGAAGTATAGCATCTTTTTCCTAATTTCTATGTAGAGATAAAAACTAACTTTTGCAGATACCTTAATCCATGTTGTAGAACTACTTCCTTAAAAGAAGATAGGAAAAAGTTTACATTTTTGTGGGGATAAAGTCGTTGAATGAGCATGGATGACTTATCACAGCACCTTTCCAATCCATCCTTAAAATCTCCCCCACCTTACAGGAATTATGCGCCAGCTTTTTTCTCCTATCACAGTAGGCCTTCCTAGAGGACTCCTTGTATGTTTAATGTTGTCCTGTGCAATATTTGCTTTGACACATTCTAAGATAAATCTTAGCCATAAACATGAGAAAATGGTACTGGAAAAACTCTCATAACAACATAGCATTAAGATTGATATAATCCATGTAGCATTTGGGGTTTATGATGGAGCTTGTTCACAACTAAGTAGAGGTATTTTCCCTTCCATTTTCTGAAGATTTTACTAAAATAAAATTCTAAGGTACAGATGAAAAAAATCTACTAATAATGTAAAGGAAATAGTGTCTGAGGTGGAGGAGTCATATTCGTTAACAACTTGTGACAGGATTTACCAAATTTCATGAAGTGTGTAAATGGGAGAGGACTATGCAAAATTCCAAAGTTGAAATTCCTCAGGTATACTTTGAATTCACCAAGTCTATGGCTGCCAGGAGTTTCCAGTGAAACATTAACGGGCATCTGTACTTAGATAAGAAATGACTGCAGAAGGTTGAGTGGAGAAACAGGCTATTCAAGGAGTGCTTAAGGAATGTTACCGCCCAGGCAACTAAGTTATTCTGTCATACCTCTCAAACCCCCCTGATAGAGCAGAGGCTGTAAGTACAGATCAGGAAGCACTGGACTGTCTTTTCTCTAACCTGCAAAACAAACAATTCATCCAACAAATAGACAGCAATTATAATGTAAGAGCTTTAGTTTCCCAGTGAAGTTCCTGGATAAAGACTTCCCATGTAGATATTTAGATTCATAAATCTCAAAATAAATCTATAGTGTTTCAGAGTTTCTTCTCAGAATTCCTAATCCCCACACAAACTGAGTTGGACAAGAATTCTTTCCATAAAATGCAAGGAAAAAATATGGATGCTCACTAAAGCTTTGTTAGAAAGTGAATGGATATTTGAAAAATCAGCAAAAAGAACCACTGTAGGGTAGGTAAGTTATTTAGGCCTTTTCCTCCATGGGCCTGTAACCTATTATGTCTTCCCCATCATTGTGTGGTTCAGTGGGTGTGTGCCTGTGTGAGTGTGCACACCTTGACCTAAGAGAGAGGGGACAGAGAGGCACAGAAAACCTGGGAGAACACCAGAGAGAGGGGGAGAGAGAGAACACAGAAAAAGAGCATGAATATTCCTGGTGGGGGGGGGGGGAGGCTTTCCCACCTCCCAGCTCCTCACCTCTACCCCTACCCAGACCTAAACCTGACCATGGCACTGCCCTGTCCTGCCTGATGTGTCTGCATAAAAACCCTATACAGATTGGTGAGCTTGATGCCTATGCACTGCAGTTGGCGATGAGGATTTGTTACATTGCAACCACCAAAAAATTAAAACAACAAATCTCCATCAAAAAATCTCACAAAACCCCATGGTCCAAATAGAAAACAACATAATTAACAGGCTGTGAGAGATGAGAACCAGTATCTAGTTTCTTGTTTCTTTCTTTGCTGACTCACCGGGAAACTTTGTTTTCTCTCTGGCATTAAATAATTCTTTTAATGAATCATCTTCTAGGTGAGTTTATTTTTAAGGACTGTTACATGCACAGAATAGCTTGAAATTCCTAAGTACCTGGGGCTGAATTCTTATTCCCTTCTACCAAAAACTTTACTATGTGAACATAAATAAAAGTCACCCACCTGAGAACAAAGGCTATATAGTCTGAACTTGCTAAAGAAAGGAAGTCAGCATCTCATGCATCCGGCAGAACTCTGAGATGACAGGGATATGTGAAGAAGTCACTGTGATCCAGGAAAGGTGGCTGTTGTGGCCTGATCCGGCACTGTCTACATGAGTCAATTGGAGGCTGTCTGCTAGATGCCAGAAATCTTATATGATTCTCCCATCAGAACAGTCTGGTTGTTTTGATTGTAACACATTTCTTATCTCCAGCCTTGAGTTTTAAAGGGAGGAGGAAAATGTTAGGGGAAAGGGGCTTCTTTCGTGAGTGGCACACACTTAAGCAGCTCAGTTTCTCTGCATGCAGAATCAGCATCAAGAGATTTCAGAAGCATTATTTGGATAGCTGGTGATAGCACCAAAACAACAACAAACCAGAAGTTATCAGGAAATTTGGCAGTTATTAACCAAATTTGGACAGTTTTGAGATGATTGTCTCATGGTGTTTTGGAGCAGGTTGCAGAAGTTGTGAAGTAGTAAGGATTTTATAATTGGTTTGTCTGTAGTCCCTTAATTGATCAGTTTCTCAAGAGTTTAGATCTTCCATAAACATAATGTTTATGGAAGATCTAAACTCCCCCCTCCTCTTGCCAAACACACGCACATGGCTATTTAAAATCTAGTATATGAGATTGGCTGCATGTTTTGATATTATTCTGAGTTGAGCAATTGTTGGGGCTAGCATCAGGCTCACCAATCTGAGTAGATTCTTCATTGATTCAACCAGTTACACAGACACACCAGGTAGGGCACAACTGAGTACAGGGGTGGGAGGGGGTATCTGAACGGCAAGCAATAACCCAGGCCTCCAGAAATCTCCATCAGTCCCCCAAGAATCCCCACAATCTTTCTCTGGGCTCTCACACTCTCTTCTGCTCTTGTGTTCCCCTTATGTTCATGTTCTTTACCCCATCTCCTAGGCACAGCTATACACACTTGTATGAATGAGACCCACAATCATGGGGAAGACACACTACCCCATGTTCTTGTTATACAGGTTAATGGAGGAAAAAGCTGGACTAATTCATTTACCCTATATAGGGCAAAATATTCTATCTATGCATAAGAGATAATTCTGAATTTTGTTAGTCCCTACACAGATCATGTTTCATAGAATAGTACTATATGTTATATATAAATGTTATATATAAAATGTATGTGTGTGTAAATCTGCTTGTTGCTTTCACTGTAGACTGACATGTAATTCTCATTCCTTTCTTCCCTCTCTTCCAGGGCTTCCTTTATTTCTTTCTCATATGCGTTCCTAAATTTGCACCTACGTGGAAACTGAAAATTTTTCCCTAAAGAAGAACATATCATTATTTAAGGTGAATTGATGAGTTGGATTATGGGGACACAGAACAGTAAGTAGATGATGAAATGGTATAAATTTATATTGAAATTGCATCAATTACCACCATAGGTTTCTCTGTACTCCTGAAAAAATTGCAGACACTACAGTTTTTCCATTAGGCCCTCAGGCAACTGTATGAGCAACTGCTTGGTAACGTATCAACTATATATAGACAGCATAGTGGAAATAGAATTAAGACCTGAATGCAGAGGAGCACTTCCTGAGTCAGAGAGATTTGATTACAAAATGAAATAGAGGTAACAAATAATTTACCTACTGCCCAAAAAGCTAAATTGGTTTAACAGAATTACTTTATTAAGATACATTAAATATAGACAAAAATATTTTACTGCAAGCATATAATGTGTCAGATATTATTATAACAGCTATGTTTCTGTAATATACACATGTATCAAAGTAATATATTGTATTTACACAATGTTTCATGTCAAATTTATCCTTTTTTGAAAGTTTTTGGTTGGGAATATCCTCTTTAAAGATGTCTATATGTAAAAAAAGTTTATATTGTAGAATGTTTTCTGAGTTGGTTCTCAAAATTACACCTTTATTTTCTGTATCCACTGTAGCTATCAAGTAGAGAAATTCAGATTAATAGACAATCATAATTTCAAACTCCAAAAGAATGAGTCATCAGAAGGGAAAGTAAGAAAAATCAACTATTAGAACAAACTTATTTATGAACATAATCAGAGGAGTTGAAATACTAACTCATTATTGAACATGCTATACTACTCTGGACATGTCAATGTTGTTTTATGTGGCTTAACTTAAAAAGATCTCTGCAGTATTATTCATGGACTTATTTAAAAAAATAACATAACTAGTGTATGTACAGTTTATTGGTAAGTTTTCATTAAATGCACAAAGATGTTGAACACGGGAGGTTCATGGTTTCTGAATGTTAGAGAGAATAAAATAGTATCAAGAAAAATATTTATTTTCAATACAGAAATGAAATTGCAATCATAGTTGAATGTAGCTCACAGGTTCAAGCATACAAGCAACCTCCTCTAAAAGTCACTCCCCCTTAATAACATGGAGTTTAGTTAAAAAATGATAACAGAAGAAAACCACACATTTTTATTTAAAATGAACTTAAGTTTTCTTATTTTGAATTTCTACAAATGTCTAGTGCAAGGAGAAATCTTGATGAGATGTTATAAACTGATTTCTGCATTTTTTTTAATTAGGAAAAAGAGTTCTTTTCTCTGGAGTGCAATATATGAGCAGAAAAACTGTATACTAAAAAAAGACAAGATTGTTAACTTTAATAATAAAAAGGTTTCAGTTCCTAATCTGAAAATGAATTTAATATCTAAATTATAATGTATTTATTAAATTGTTGTGCTCAATGATCTTTGGGTTTAATCAGTGATGAATCTCCATGACATATTTCAGTTGTCATTAATACCATGAGATGCTTACACTGCTTCTTAGAGTGAGTATTCTCCAAAGGAAAAATTACTCCTTCATATTCACATCAATTATGTAGGTCATTATCTCTCAATATGCCTTTTATCTCATCTGCAGTGTGTTTATAATTGGAAAATATTTTTATCTCAGGGGTAAATAATCGAAATTTTTGGAGAAAATTTCTAGACTTTCACCAAGGGAAATTGAGGGGTGTCAGTCTACAACAGCTGAATGATTACTAATGATTTTTGGGACATGTTTGAAGAATATATTAAAAAGAATAAGAGCAAGACCCATTTTGCTTTTATTTTAAACTCTATTTCATATAGAAAACACATGTAATATGTAAAAGTGGATAGTAATTAACTTATTTGTATATATTTTTGTTTGCTTTCAAAGCAACTTTTGGCAATTTTTTAAATAAAATTCAAAATTGCTAGTATACCTTTCTCAAGTTTAAGAGAATGCACAATAAGACAAGATTAATAATCGGAAACCTCAAAATTTGTTATTCCCCAGTTTGTGCATCTTAAAAAAAAGTATCTTAATCTTTGAATAAGAACCACTAAAAATAAATTTCCACATGTCTGCCAGAAGACCTATAAAATATAGGAAATATTTCTTTATGCTAAATATTAAATGCTTGATACTGATCTTTGGAACATGAAGTAAATTTTATTTGATTATTTAGAAATATCTTCAGTAATGATGCCAAGGTTTTTCATGAGGTGGAAACATACAAAGTTTTCTATGTATAGATAGATGATATAACACAAATGAAAACATTAGATACAATTTAATTTATTCTTCAATTAGATTTATTCTATTGTTGCTGTACATTAATCCTAAAGAGTATTTGAAATTGCCCCAAATTCTTAATTTCTTATTCTTAATTCATATTTGGCACTAGTTTTATATTGTGATATGAATGGTTTTATGTCCCTAGAGCAAAGACGAACTCTTTAGGGAAAAAAAATAACAAAAATTAGGCTGAAAACACAGGTAATGGAGGACATATTTTGGCAGAAATCCTGACGTTGATAAACTGGGCAACATACTTATAAATATAACATCCATTTTTTTTAAAAAAGTGTAGTGTAAACTCCAGCAATCAGAAGTATTGGAAACTGACACAAAAAATGTGTAAAAAAGTCAGATTATGTTTAAAGAATAGTTTGAATAACTAAGTAAAGTATAAATTGGGAGAATTTTTTAAAAAATAATTAGAATAAAATAAACAAAACAATTATTTTTATTTTAAAGTCTTCTCTATAATGTCTTGTGTTATATCTAGAACAGAAAATTTAGTGAATTGTATAGTGTTAGCTGACATAAGTGGCTTTAAAGAAAATGGCGACCTTACTTTATCTTCTTTTCTACCAGTGAAATAGAATTTCATGATATGTACACCTGATGCCTAGAACACTATGTGCTCAGTAAATTAAGTCATTATGCTTACTAAAAAATGAGTGACTTTAGTTATTCAAATATTGAAGCCAATTTGGGAAATTACATGCACCATGAATAGGAATCACTTTTTTATACAATATGAATTTGAATAAGAATTCACAAAATAAATTAGGAAATCACAGTAATTTTAATAAATTTTAAAAAAGTGTTTCAACTAAAAATCATTATACTTAGAAATAACTATTTTACTCTAGAGTTTTCGAGCTTTCACTTAATCAATCTTATTCTTTACTTGGAAGATGTTATGTTGGAGTTAAACATTATCAATGTTTAATAAATGATTAAAATTTTCCAACCCTTAGTTTGGCTGAAATTGTAATTATGAACCATGAATTGAAAACAGCTGACTTGATCAATATATTCACTAATATTCTGGCAATATATTATACCGTAATCCTGTTGATTGAATGGATTGACATATTCTTTAATTATTTCCTATATTCACTAGAATTTGCAATGGGCTGCCATTGCTGACACTCAGGTTCTATGTTTGCATATTTTTGTACCATCATTGATATGGCACAATTTTGTGCTATATGTGTTTAATAAATTCACAAAGATAACTATATATCATAGATACACATGAAAATGCTTGTATATTTATATTTGTGTCTTCAAGTTTTAATTAAAACAGGATTAAGATGGAAAAAAATTTGCCTTTCTCTAAGTCATCTTTTATTTATTTTAGACTCTATTATGCTAATCTATTGTAAGGAAATACACAGTTGTGAGAGTGTTTCTGGGAGGTAAGACACAAAGAGAATGAAACAACTAGAGATCTGTGAATTCATCCAAGTTTGCTGAAATTTGGAGATGAGATATCAGATGGAAGGACTGACCTCTAGAAGGATATTCTTAAGGAACATGAGAACTCATTTTGAGCCAAAATAAGAGTGAAGTTGGAAGGGCCAGATCTAAGAATCTTTCAAGGTAGGGGAACATTTTTCTCCTGAGAGAACTTGAAGATAGGTCCACTTTCTTTCTCTGGGTAATGATAAATCATCATAAATTCTCCTGGGCTCAGTAACAGTGGTTTTCTACAGAAGGCCTTTAGGATGTATCAGCAAATAAAATGTGGTAGCAGGTCACTAAATCATACTTCTCATTTATGCAGATGGAAGGTGATAAAATTTCTGGGATAGAAAACTATCTTCAATAAATAGAAATAAGTATAAAGTTCTTTTACAGGGAAAAAAAAACATGTTGATCTTCAGTTCATCATACCATTAACATTAAGGCAGTTTAGAGGAGAACCGTAAATCATTTTTTTTTTTTTTTCATTTTCTACATAATGCCCAGGAAGAAAGACAGGAGCACTGACGTTTCTTATTGTCAAAGAAATTAAAATATCATGGCAGAAAAACTGAGCTAGGTAAATGATGAATTGGCGTGAAAATTCAGAGACAGCTATATAGCTCAAATTGAAAAGTATTCCTGATTTTGAAAGAGAAAATTATACAAGAAAGAGAATTATCTTTTTGTTCATGAATTCAAAAAAATATATATATATCGGTTGTAGGAGAAGATAGAAGCCCTATGACCTGAATATTTAGGTGATTTATTCCATTTAAAAACCAAAGGCCAAGTAAATAGCTCCTCATCAGGAATAATCAGCCTTTTACTGTTGAGTTGTGGAGTTAATATTCAGTGATTCTTTTTCTAATCCTGCTAAAATCAAGATTTGAAATTTGCTTTTATTCCTGAGACAGTTTCTTAATTATATTCTTTTCTACAGAAATTATACTTCATCTGTCTTTAACAAGGCAAAGAAAACACCTTCATTACAGAATTGGCTCATAAGCCTGTCTGCATCCTCTGCTTAGTTAGATGCTTTAAACTGATTTTTTAAAATTTGTTTCCTAGGGATTTAAAATAGAAATAATACACGTCATTTGGGCAGTCTTCAATTTTAATTCAACTTCTTAGATCTCCAGATGACCTCTTTAGGAACTTGGCTACATTTTCAGTTACCATAACAACATGAGTTATCACGCAGCTATACATGTCACAGTTGAATCCCAAAGGACACTCCTAAAGCCAATGTTTCAGAAAATACTTCCTATGATTTCTTCTATGTCTTTTAGGGATTCAGGTTTTATATCTAAGTCTTTAATCCATTTCAAATTAGTCTTTGTTTATGGTGTGACACAGTTGTCTAGTTTCATGCTTTTGCATGTGACTGCCTAGTTTTCCCCAACCCAATTTTTGAAGAGATTTTCCTTTCTTTTTTTGTATTGTGATGGTTCTTTTGAAATAGATTAGCTACACATACAATTGTGGGCTTATTTCTGGGTTCTCAATTCTATTCTATTGGCCTGTGTGTATCCTTTTATTCTGACATCATATTGTGTTGGTTATCATAATTTGCTGTATACTTTGAAGACACCTCTGCTCTCTTTCTGATCAGTATTGTTTTAAATATTCAGTCTCTTTTCTGGTTCCATATATATTTAAGTGTCTGTTTTATTTATTTTTTGTATCATTATTATTTATTTGCAAACACAGAATGATATTTAAGCAAGAAAATAATAATTATTTTGTACAAGTTGAATCAAAAACAATTGAAAATGGAAAGTAACTACCACCCCCCTCTGTAACGCATGTGCTATGCACTAAGGGAATCTGCTATAAACTTTGGTGCCAATTCACACCTTATAACCCAGCAAGATAAGTAATCGTTGAGAATGCCATTAATGACAAGACTTTCTAAAGATATACTTCAGAGTGTGTTAATCTTACAAAAGTAAAAGATAGTTTACAGTGTGCAGCTTAAAAACAAGTTGTGCTGTCTTACATGTCAACATTTTCTTTAGAATCAGTGGTGTAATGGGAAGTCAATGTTTTAAGCAAGAATTAAAATAAGAGAAACCTGCTGGGATCTCCCTGTTTATCCTCATCAATTGTTCATCCTATTCTTTGAAAAATGCCATTGGACTTTGATAGTTATTTCAAATATGCATATGCATCATCTCTTGGAAAAGATGGACATTTCCAATAATTTTAATAAAGTTCATTAGGCAAGGCTAAATCATCATTTTTTTCATCTTTTTTATGTATAACCAGTGTGGCAAATAATATTGATACTAATCACTAGTTCAAAATTATTCATCATTTTTCTCTCTAACTTAAACCATTTACATTGAATGTGTTCCTTTATAATCAATAACCTTTCATAGTTATTTGCAAGTATCTTTAGATTGTACTAATTTTTTCCAATAGTCTCCCTTTCCTTACTTTAAATACATATTTCAAATAGTCATGAATATATAATCTGTTGAATCTTTATTTCCCTCTTCATTTTTTTTTGAATAACCATTATAATCATGAATTATTAAGAAACCAAAAGGTAAATTTCAGATGGAAATAATAGCAAACTTCTATTTGGCTTAATAAAGACATTTCTCTAAAATAAGTGTTTGTTGAAATACTTGATGAGACAAATATCACCAAATGTCTGAGTGTTACTTTATAGTAAATTTCCTAGAATGCTGAATTCAATCAAGTTTGATTGAAATCTTAACACAACCAAAATATGTGACTATCACATTTCATAATATATCATGTTGAAACAGTAAATTCTGAAGAGCAAATGATACATTAATAATGGATTAGTACTTATAGTTCACCTACAGTCCATCCTAAAATTATAACAACTCATTCCGATTTATTGTTCCAGGAAAATAAATGAGAACTTTTAAGCTTAATCAGTGAAAGCAATCAGTTGGTATCCAGACTGTTTGATTATTATTTTTCAATGTATCCACATTTATCTACTGCTAAAAATGAAAAATGTTCAAGTTAGAGATGCAGCAAGGCAATTCTTGTGTAATTCATTTCTAAGAGTAGGCCAGGAATTTCATACATGTTTACAAGCACACATGCTCTATTTCATGGAATGTCCTTAGGTATTTTTATGCCTTAAAATCTCTTGTAAATACTTAAATCCACTTGAACATATTTTTAAATGGTGTCATCACTATTCTGAAGGAAATCACAATGTAGTATAGTGTTCTTCAAACTTGATAGTGACATTAGTTGTCTGGAAAGTCTTGAAAAAAATATCAGTGCCTGGGTTTCTCTTTGCTATACCAAGAATTCTGAAGTAAGAACATGATTGTATTCTGTGTTTAAAGCTTTTAAAAATCTCCAGATGTCTCTAATGTGTAAGTTTGAGAACCACTGATATGAATGCTATATAACCAGTGTAGAGTTCTAATGGAAGTAATTAGCATTGAAGAATGATATTTAAATTCTATAGAAATGGTAAGAAACTCTCAAAAAGAGTTTAATTGAATCTTGAGGGTGGAGTAATCACCTCTAGTCAGCATATACAGAAATACTGCAAGCTATGCCATGAAAGGGGAGAGTAGATGATTAACAAAGAACATGCTGTGCTGTGTGTGCTTGAACAAACTGTATTTGAAGAAAGGGAAAACATGAAACTGGAAAATTAGACTGAACCCAGATAATAGAATAATATCAAACTACCCTGTCAAATTTATATGATTTATTTGTACAGTTCGTCATATTAAAATACCTTGCCATATGTGTGTGATTATTAACAAAGCCCTGGATAATAGAAAGTGGGATGGAAGAGCAAATGGAACAAAAGCAACTGACCTGAACAGTGGTGGTGGTACTGATTGCATGAATATGGTCAGTGACAGAAATACTTTAAAAAAATAAACCATCCATTTGTTTAACTATGTATCATTATATTTGGTGAGTATTGCTGCTAGAGATACACCAGTGGCTAAAGCACAGAATACACTAATAAAGATCTTATTGTGTAATGGGAAGGATAGGTTCCTTTGGTGCTATCTGAAAAATTATTTGTGAGTTTTTCTTTGTATATAGTCTTCTCTATGTTAATGTTTGACTTATCTTAGCATCTTATTATAGCATCAAACATCATTGTAATTAGTTTCCTCTTAACTTCTTTCACTATCCTATTGGTATAGTTTTTATTTTCTTCTCAGAATTCTAATCTCAAGGAATATATTAAGTTATTTAATTCTTACAGTAAGCTTAAGAAATAAGATTGTATCTCAATTTATTGGTGAGGTAAGTGAGGTATAGAATGATTAAACAATCTATTCAAGATCATAATGCGGCTAAGAGTGTTAAAATTGGAATCCGGTTCTACGATACCAAATATCTTGTTCTTTTTTTTTTTTAATTCATTTTATTGATTTGTCACAATTGAGCATTAATTGATCCTTCCTTCTCCCTCCATATTCTCCTCTGTATCCCCCTTCTTCCTCCCTCCATATCCCCGCTCTGTATCCCCCCTTCAGTCACTCCTCCCATTTTTCTGCAAATTGTTGTTTGGTTAAGTTGATGTTTAGTTGTTGGTTGTTTGGTCTGTTGTTCTCTTCCGATATATGGTAAGTGTGTGTGTGGTTTTTTGTTGTTGTTGTTTTATTTTTTGTTTTTGTTTTTTTACCCCAGGGCTTTCCCACTTCACTAACATTTGTTAACTATCCTGATCTTTTGTGCTCTTCACCTCCCCTGCCTTCTTCCCCCTCCTCCTCTCTCGCTCCATGGTTCAGTCCCATTGGTTGTTTTCATTTTTTATTTGTTTGTTTGATTTTCCCTATATCCCTCATATAATTGAGACCATCCTGTACTTCTCTTTTTCTTTTTGACTTATTTCTGCTAATATGAGTCTTTCTAGTTCCATCCAGGTTGCTGCAAATAACATGTGTTTGTCCTCCTTGATGGATGCGTAGTATTCCATCGTGTATATGTACCACATTTTTTTAGCCAGTCATCCGTTTGGGGGCATTTGGTTTGTTTCCAATTCTTTGCAACTGTAAACAGGGCTGCAATGAACATGCGTGTACATGTGTCCTTTTGAATTAATGTCTTCATGTTCTCTGGGTAGATTCCTAGTAGTGGGATTGCTGGGTCGAATGGTAAGTCCACTTTCAATTGTTTGAGGGTCCTCCAAACAGTCTTCCATAGTGGCTGGACCAGTTTCCACTCCCACCAGCAGTGTAAGAGAGTTCCTTTTTCCCCACATCCGCGCCAACATTTGTTGTCTGTTTTATTTATGTGGGCCATTCTTACTGGTGTAAGATGGTATCTCAGTGTGGTTTTAATTTGCATTTCCCTAATTATTAGTGAGGTGGAGCATTTTTTCATATGTCTATTAGCCATCTGTATCTCCTGTTTGGTGAAGTGTCTTTTTAGTTCTTCTCCCCATTTTTTGATTGGATTTTTTGCTTTGTTTTTGTTGAGCTGTAGGAGCTCTTTGTGGATCTTTATTATCAGACCCTTGTCACTTGTCTGCAGGACAAAAATTTTCTCCCAGTTGGTTGGGTTTCTTTTTGTTTTGTTTATTGTCTCTTTTGCTGAACAGAAACTTTTTAGTTTTATATGGTCCCAGCTGTTTATGCTTTCCTTCATTTTTTTGCTACCCATAGTTGTTTTCCCAAATGGATTTCTGAGGTGAAATTCATGAAGGGTTTACCCAGGTTTTCTTCTATGCATTTTATGGTTGCAGGTCTCACTTCCAGATCCTTTATCCATTTTGAGTTAATTTTTGTACAGGGTGTGAGGGTGTTATCCTGGTCCATTTTTTTTTACAAGTTTTGATCCAGTTTTCCCAGCACCATTTACTGAAGAGGCTATCCTTGTTCCAGGATATGTTTTTTGCCCCTTTGTCAAAGATTAATTGACTATATATGTGTGGTTTTATTTCCGGATATTCAATTCTGATCCATTGGTCTGTTTGTCTGTTTTTGTACCAGTACCATCCTGTTTTAAGTATTATGGCTTTGTAGTACAGTTTGAAGTCTGGAATAGTAATACCTTCATTCTCTCTTCTGTTTGTCAATAGGGTTTTGGCTATTCGGGGTCTTTTGTTGTTCCATATGAATTTCAGTAATTTTTGTTCTATCTCTTAAAATATATCATTGGGATCTTTATTGGAATTGCATTGAATCTATAGATGGCCTTTGGTAGTATAGCCATTTTAATGATGTTGATTTTTCCAAAACATGTACAGGGAATGTCTTTCCATTTTTTTACATCATCTTCTATTTCTTTTAGTAATGTTTTATAGTTTTCTTTGTATAGGTTTTTTTTACATCTTTTGTTAGGTTAATTTCCAAATATTTGATTTTCTTTGGTGCAATGGTAAATGGGGTGTTTTTTTCTTATTTCTTCTTCTTCTAATTGATTCTTTGCATACATGAATGCTGTTGATTTTTGCGTGTTGATTTTGTATCCAGCTACCTTACCAAATCGGTTTATTATTTCAATCAGTTTTTCTGTTGATTTTTCTGGGTTCTCTACATAGAGAATCATATCATCCGCGTATAATGATAACTTTATTTCTTCGTTCCCTGTTCGGATTCCTTTTATGTCTTTCTCTTGTCTTATTGCCCTAGCTAGGACTTCCAGAACTATGTTGAAAAGGAGTGGAGAGAGTGGGCATCCTTGCCTGGTTCCGGACTTTAATTGGAATGGTTTCAGTTTTTCCCCATTGAGGATGACATTTGCTATGGGTCTGTCATATATAGCTTTTATTATGTTTAGGTATGATCCTTTTATACCAATTTTTCCAGGGCTTTAGTCATTAAAGGATGCTGAACTTTATCGAATGCTTTTTCTGCATCTATTGCTATGATCATATGATTTTTGTTCTTCTCTTTGTTGATGTGGTGGATTATGTTGATTGATTTTCGAATGTTGAACCATCCCTGTGCCTCTGGGATGAATCCCACTTGGTCATGATGGATGATCCTTTTTATGCAATGTTGGATTCGGTTTGCCAGGATTTTGTTTAGAATATTTGCATCTGTGTTCATTAGGGAGATTGGTCTGTAGTTTTCTTTCTTTGCACTATCTTTATTTGGTTTTGGAATTAGTGTAATGTTTGCTTCATAGAAGGTATTTGGTAGCTTTCCTTCTTTCTCAATTTTTTGAAAGAGTTTTAATAGTATTGGTGTTAGTTCCTCTTTGAATGTTTGGTAGAATTCATTTGTAAAACCATCAGGACCTGGGCTCTTGTTTTTAGGGAGAGTTTTGATGACTGCCTCAATTTCACTGCTTGTGATTGACCTGTTTAAGTTTTCTATTTCTTCTTTGTTCAATTTTGGATGACTGTATTGTTCCAGGAATTTGTCCATCTCTTCCAGGTTGTTGTATTTGTTTGCATATAGATGTTCGTAGTAGT
>PVHY01008171.1:0-63154 GCA_004024945.1 Uropsilus gracilis
AAAGACAGACACCAAATGGTTACAACTCGGGGTGGGGGGGCGGGACAGAGGGGGAATGGTCAGGGAGGGTGGGGGGGGTGAATCCCGGTAAAATAAATAAATAAATAAATAAATAAATAAATAAATAAATAAATAAATAAATAAATAAAAGAAAATATTAAACTATTCAATATGTCAATATGTAAAATCATGAAAAAAAATTTCTAATAAATGGAATTACATAGTAAAAAAAATGATAGAAAAGTATATTCAAAATTTTTATTCCCTCATAGAATAAGAATTTCCACATTGCTCCTAAGAGATTGAATTCTGATCCATGTTCCACAAAGCAATATTAGTTTTTGCCTTTGTGCCTTTTATTTGATATTCTAGCTAAAAATTTATGAGCTATCAAAACAGTAATGAGCAACTTCAAATAAAACATCAAAAATGACTATAAAAAAATAGCATGATAGACAGAACCAAACACAGACTATATTGTTGAAATAAATAAAGAAGTGAAGCCTATGTAAGGGGAGAAAATAGTAAAATATCACTGAGTTGCAGATTCAATGCTTTAATGCAGAAAAATTTAATAGAAAGAATGTCTTGATTGAGGTACTGAACAACTGTCAGTAATATTAAACAAGTCATGAAAATCTTTAAATAATCCCAAAGACAAGAGCTGCAATCTGTAAATTGCCAACAGGCTAATTTAACCTTAATCCTTGGGGGGAAGTACAAAAACATAATGCTGTGGATGGTTTATGCATACTTGGAACAAATCAAAGTGATAATAAAGATCTATTGGTAACAGATCATACCAAGGACATTTCATTTCTTTCTGGAAGAAAACATAAAACTGTGGTTCTTTATAGACAACATGCTTATCAATATGAAAAATGTAAACAAAATTGAGAAAAAATTTCTGGAACTAATAAGCAATTATTGTATATATAACATGCAATATTTCAAAAACACATGATTATTACACATAGGTCAATTGTTTTCTTATAAACCTGTGATGAATAATTAGAATTTGAAATAGAAAATACAATACTATTTATATTAACACAAAAAAAATACATAAAATACTTAGGTGTTTAATAATGTATACATCTACTGTGCAGAAAACTATAGGGCTTACATGAAAAGAATAGAAAGAAATCTAAATATATGCTAATATATTTCATGTTCAGGGATAGGTAAAATCAACATTGCTGAGACCAAACACAGTCTAAGAAACAACTGATGCTAGATTTCATTAAAATTGAAAGCATTTGTCTGTGGAATACAAGTAAAAGAATGAAAATACAAATCATGAATTGGGAGATCTTTGAAAATCATACATTTGATGAAAGACTGGTACCAAATGTTCAAAGAACTCATAAAACTCAGCAATTAGAAATCAAATAACATAATCATAAAATAGGAATGATCGGACAGACAACTCACCAAAGGTGACAAATAAAACAAGAAAAGAAATATCTAAAAGATCAGTTTTTGGTTTATTCTTCCATGTTTAGATATTTTTCTCAAAATTTCTTGTGATCTCTGAACAGCCTTACACCTTTGAGAAGAAAGTGACTTGAAAAAAAAATTGATATTCCATATGCATGAATAGGACTGACTAAATAAAAAACACAGACCACATTACCAGGTGATCTTGGAACCCAGTAGAGAAAAAAAATGGAGAACTCACTTTTCATGATATAAACTTCCACTTATTTCATCACTATCCATAAGATACTCTCTCCTTCTGAGCATGCCTTCTTTTATTATGCCTTGTGCTAGATGTTTCTAAAAGAACTGTTTGCTGTTGATTTTGCACCCAGCATCTCTATAAGCTATTAACACTGGTCCCTGCCTCTGAAATAATCAGCACCAATGTCAGGTGTTGCTACCTTTAGTGCTGGCAGGTTTAGTGTTCTGGCTGCCAGGGCCGGCCTTTGGATTGCTGTTACTGACTGCTGTGGTGCCACCTATGGAGACACTTTCAGAGAGATCTTTGCAAACACCTTCAACATTCAAGACCTTCCTATTTGATTTCTGCCTCAAACACTGCCTGATTATTGCTACTGCCTCTGGCACGGTCTTTAGATTTTTCCTCTCTCTCAACTTCTCTCTTTTCCCTTTGTAAATAAACCCTGTTTTTTTCTTTTTTTAATAATTAAAAAAATTGTGTGAAGAAAATAAGTTACATAGATAGGTATACATATTACAATACCATAATTACAAAATTATAACCATGCAAAATAATATATTATTTACTGATGTGTGATTTAAAAGTTTCAAATACCACAGGCATGGCAAACATCAGATCCAGTGCACTAATTATTATTTCTGGGAATGTATAATGGGGAATAGGATAGAAGAGATAGCCGTAGAGAATGTCAACTATCTCTGTGATAGTTCTTTTTTTTTTAATTTAATTTAAATTGTTTTAAATTTGCATATATATGTGTATGTATATTTATATTACATTATTGCATTATTGTGTACACTGGGGTGTTCCCACTTCACTAACACCTGTTAACCATCCTGATCTTTTGTGCTCTTTACCTCCCCGGCGTTCTTCCCCCTCCTTCTCTCTCGCTCCATTGTTCAGTCCCATTCGTTGCTTTTATTTTTTCTTATTTGTTTGTTTGTTTTTCCCTATATCCATCATATAAGTGAGACCATCATGTATTTCTTTTTCTTTTTGACTTATTTCTGCTAATATGAGTCTTTCTAGTTCCATACATGTTGCTGCGAATGATATGTGTTTGTCCTCCTTGATTGATGCCTAGTATGGCATTTGGTTTGTTTTCAAATCTTGGCAATCGTAAACAGAGTTGCATGGAACATGCGCGTACAGGTGTCCTTTTGATTTAATATTTTCATGTCCTCTGTGTAGATTCCCAGTAGTGGGATTGCTGGGTCAAATGGCAAGTCCACTTTCAATTTTTGAGGGTCCTCCACACAGTCTTCCATAGCGTCTGGACCAGTTTACACTCCCACCAGCAGTGCAAGAGGGTTCCTTTTTCTCCACATCCACGCCAACATTTGTTGTCCGTTTTATTTATATGGGCCATTCTTACTGGTGTAAGATGGTGTCTCAGTGTGGTTTTAATTTGTATTACCCTGATTATTAGTGATGTGGAGCATTTTCTCATATGCTTATTAGCCATTTGTATCTCCTCTTTGATGAAGTGTCTATTTAATTCTCCCCATTTTTTGACTGGGTTTATTACTTTGTTGTTGTTGAGCTGGAGGAGCTCTTTGTGGATCTTTGTCATCAGACCCTTGTCACCTGTCTGGAGGGCAAAAATTTTCTCCTAGTCCGTTGGGTTTCTTTTTGTTTTGTTTATTGTCTCTTTTGCTGAACAGAAACTTTTTAGTTTGATATAGTCCCAACTGTTTGTGTTTTCCTTCATTTTTTTGCTGGCCATAGTTGTTTCCCCAAATGGATTTCTGAGGTTAAATTCATGAAGGGTTTTGCCCACGTTTTCTTCTATGTATTTTATGGTTGCAGGTCTCACTTCCAGGTCCTTTGTGAATTTTGAGTTAATTTTTGTACAGGGTGTGAGGGTGTTGTTCTGGTCCATTTTTAAACATGTTTTGATCCAGTTTTGCCAGCACCATTTACTGAAGACTATCCTTGTTCCAGAGTATGTTTTTTGCCCTTTGTCGAATATTGTTGACAATATATGTGTGGTTTTATTTCTGGTTATTCGATTTTGATCCATTGGTCTGCTTGTCTGTTTTTGTACCAGTACCATGCTATTTTAATTATTATTCCTTTGTAGTATAGTTTGAAGTCTGGAATAGTAATACCTCCATTCTCTCTTCTGTTTGTCAAAAGGTTTTGGCTATTCAGGATCTTTTGTTGTTCCATATGAATTTCAGTAATTTTTGTTCTATCTCTTTAAAATATGTCATTGGGGTCATTATTGGAATTGCATTGAATCTGTAGATTGCCTTTGGTAGTATGGCCATTTGATAATGTTGATTTTTTCGATCCATGAATAGGGATTTTAACATCATCTTCTATTTCCATTTTTCAACATCATCTATTTCTTTTAAGAATGTCTTATAGTTTTCTTTGAATTGGTCTTTTACTTCTTTTGTTAGATTTATTCCCAAGTATTTGATTTTCTTTGCTGCAGTGGTAAATTGGGGTGCTTTTTAAAATTATTCTTCTGATTGATTCTTTGCATATATGAATGCTGTTGATTTTTGTGTGTTGATTTTGTATCCAGCTACCTTACTGAATGAGTTTATTATTTCAATCAGCTTTTCTGTCAATTTTTCTGGGCTTTCTACATAGAGTATCATATCATCCACATATAATGATAACTTTATCTCTTCTTTCCCTATTCAGATTCCTTTTATGTCTTTCTCTTTCCTTATTGCCCTGGCTAGGACTTCCAGAATTATGTTGAAAAGGAGTGGAGAGAATGGGCATCCTGGCCTGGTTCCAGACCTTAATTGAATTGGTTTCAGATTTTCCCCATTGAGGATGATATTTGCTGTGGGTCTGTTGTATATAGCTTTTATTATGTTGAGATATTCTTTTATATCATTTTTTTCAGGGTTTTCATCATGAAAGGATGCTGAACTTTATCAAATGCTTTTTCTGCAAGTATTGATATGATCATATGGTCTTTGTTTTTCTCTTTGTTGATCCATCAGGATTATGTTGATTATGTTGATTGATTTTCAGATGTTGAACCATTCCTGTGCCCCTGAGATGAATCCCACTTGGTCATGATGGATGATCCTTTTTATGCAATGTTGGATTCAGTTTGCCAGGATTTTGTTTAGAATTTTTGCATCTGCGTTCATTAGGGAGCTTGGTCTGTAGTTCTCTTTCTTTGCACTATCTTTATTTGGTTTTTGGAATTAGTTTGCTTCATAAAAGGTATTTGGTAGCTTTCCTTCTTTCTCAATTTTTTGAAAGAGTTTTGACAGTACCGGTGTTAGGTCCTCTTTGGAAGTTTGGTAGAATTCATTTGTGAAACCATTTGGACCTGGGCTCTTGTTTTTAGGGAGAGTTCTGATGACTGCCTCAATTTCACTTCTTGCGCTTGACCTGTTTAAGTTCTCTATTTCTTCTTTGTTCAATTTTGGATGACTGTATTGTTCTAGGAATTTGTCCTTCTCTTCCAGGTTTCTGTATTTGTTTGCATATAGATGTTTGTAGTAGTCTCTAATTAACTTCTGGATGTCTGCTGGGTCTGTTGTAATACCTCCCTTTTTATTTATGATCCTGTTTATTTGAATTTTCTCTCTGTAAGCCTTGCAAGGGGTTAATCAATTTTATTTATTTTTTCAAAGAACCAGTTTTTGGTTTTGTTTATCTTCTCAATAGTCTTTTTGGTTTCTATTTCATTAATCTCTGCTTTTATTTTTGTTATTTCTTGTCTTCTGCTGGGTTTTGGATTTTTTTGTTGCTCTTTTTCTAAGTCCTCAAGTAGGGAGATTAGAGTATTTCTTTGGGCTATTTCAATTCTTTTTATTTGGGCCTGTATTGCTATGAACTTTCCTCTTAATACTGCTTTTGCTTTGTCCCACACATTTTGAAACATTGTGTCATCATTGTTGTTTGCCTCCATATAGGTTTTAATGTCTTCTTTGATTTCCTCTTTTACCCAGTGATCTTTCAGAAACCTGTTATTCAGTCTCCATGTAGTGTTTACTCTCCTTATTTTCTTTTCATTATTGATTTCTAATTTGATACCATTATGGTTGGAGAAAAAGATTGGTATTATTTTAATCTTTGTGATTTTGTTCAGGTTTGTCTTGTGGCCTAATATATGATCAATTTTAGAGAATGAACCATGTGCATGTGAAAATAAAGTGTATTCTTTTCCTTAGGGGTGTAGTGTCCTGTATATATCTTTTAGGTCCATTTGGTCTAGCTCTTCTTTTAAAGCTTTTGTTTCTTTATGTAATTGCTATTTTGTTGATCTGTCTTTTTTTGAGAGTGGCATGTTAAAATCTCCTACCGTATATGTATTCTCACCAATATTTGACTTCAGTTCTACTAGTAGTTGTTTTATGAATTTTGGTGCTCCCTCATTAGGTGCATATATGTTGATTGTTGTTCTGTCTTTTTGGTGGGTTGACCCTTTAACCATTAGGTAGCGGTTGTCTTTATCTTTTGTCACTTTTGTTAATTTGAAGTCTGCTCTGTCTGATATAAGAATGGCAATCCCTGCTTTCTTCTGGGAGCTGTTTGCTTGTAGTGTAGTTTTTCAGTCCTGCACCTTCAGTCTATGCTTACCCTTAGAAATAGAAACATTTCTTGGAGGCAGCAGAATGTTGGGTTCTGTTTTCTTTTCTTTTTTTTTTTTAAGAAAGAAGAATAGAGCTACATGCATTTTATTTTCTCATTTCAGACTCAACTTCAAAGCTTTAGTAATTAAAACAGTATGGTGCTGGCATTAAAAAAAAAACAGCCCAGATAGAAATGTGTGTGTATTAAACTAATATTTGATAAGAAAGCCAAGAATACTCAATGAATGAAAAAAAAAATAGTATCTTCAGTGTTGGGAAGTGAATAAATACAAGCAGACAAATGCAATTAGGACACTATCTTATATCACTTATAAACATTACCGCAGAATGGATTGCGGACTTAAACATACAATGTGAAATCATAAAACTGTTAAAAGACAACAATGGGGCAAAATTCCTTTACCTTGGTCATGGCAATGATTTTTTTTTTATTTTTTTTTAATTTTTTTTTTATGGTAAAGTTTTAATAATTTATTTTTTTTTTTATTTTTACCCTGGAACAAGGGTTCTGTTTTCTGATCCAATCTGCAATGCTTCATCTTTTGATTGCTGAGTCTAGTCCATTGACATTTAGGGTAATTATTGATGTTTGTGATTCTAACGATTTCCTGGTGGTCATTTTTGGGTTTATTTATTTATTTAATTTTTGTATTTGTTCTTATGGTTTTGGTCTTGAGGCCTCCTACAAAATTTCTTGGAGTGGGAGTTTAGTGGTAGCAAATTTCTGGAGACTTTGCTTGTTGGAGAAGGTTCTATTTTTTTTCCTTCATAGAGGAAAGATAGCTTTGCAGAGTAGAGTATTTTTGGCTGGCACTTTTTTTCTTGGAGATTTTTGTGGATGTGACTCCATTCTCTCCTTGCTTTGAGTGTCTCTTCAGAAAAATCTGAGATCAGTATAATGGGTTTTCCTTTGTAGGTTATCTGTTTCTTTTCTCTAGTCATTCTCATTATTTTTTCCTTATCTTGGGTTCTTGGAAGTTTTACGATGATATGTCTCGCTGTGGCTTTTCTTTCATTGAAGTAGTTTGGTGTCCTTTTGGCTGCCTGTATGTCCATTTTCATTTCTTTTCTTCAGATTTGGGAAGTTCTCCTCTATTGAAAAACCTTTCAGTTCCCATGACTCTCTCCTTTTCTTCTGGGATTCCTATTACTCTTATGTTTCTTTTCTTTAAGGAATCTGAAATATCTCTGAGCTTTTCTTCAGTCCTTTTACTTTGTTTTTTCTCTCTTTTTCTTTCTTTTTCCTCTCTATTTCTGTATCCTCAAGTGTGCTGATTCATTGTTCTATTTCATCTAATCTGTTTCCTGGCTTTTCTGTGCATTTTTTATCTCATCTATTGCAACCCTTAAATCTTGAGTCTCTTTCAATTTCAATTTTAGGGGTTCGTTTTCATTCTTCAGTTCATTGATTAGGTTATACATATTGATGCTTTATTTTTTATATGTTTCTACTCTTCCCTTAGTTCATTAAATAGTTCTATCATTCTGTTTTCTTTTTTTTTTTTCTGATTCTTCTCTTATTTGTTGGAATGTATTTAACAGGTTGATGTTGGAATCTTTGTCTGAGATACACATCATTCCTTCAATGTTTTCCTTGGTATTTTCTGGAGGTTGTCTTTTCTTTGGTGGTGATGGATTATTTCCTATAGGGCTTGCTTGCATGTCTACAGTGTTTTACTTTCTAACTTATTCTACATATTGAGAAACCATGGATCTGGTGTTGGTTGGCATGCTAGTAGCAATGTTTTCCAGGTTGAAAGTAGATCTGTAGCTTAGTTTAGTGATTTGCTCTGGCACTGCAAGTTTGTGACTTCCGGTGTCTCACCTGGGTGAGGGAAGGGTCAGGTGGGTTCCCTCCAATAAACCCTATTCTTATTGAACCCTGAACCTAAGTCATGCCCTGAAATTGCAAGTGAAAACTTGTGAATAAGAACCCGTTCAACCATGACAGTTTTGTCTCTCCAGCCTTTGCACAGGTTTAGTACTGCAGTGGACACAGGAATGCATGTATCTTTTAGAATTAGTGTTTCTGCATTCTTCAGTGGATACCGCACAGTGAAATAGCTGGGTTATATTGCATATATTTTTAAAATTTGAAGAATAATTTTTTCCATCTGAACGTGACTAACCTACATTACCACCATAAGAGGATTCCTGTTTCTTCAAACCAAATATTTAATGTTTTGTGTTTTTAAATTTTTGATGTGGGTCATAGTCACAGGATTAAGGTGATATTTCATTGTGGTCTTGATTTGCATTTCCTGAATGATAAGTGATATTGAATATTTTTTTTCATGTACCTGTTGTCCATCTGCATATTGTCTTCAGGAAAGTGTTTATTCAACACCTGTGCTGATTTTTATTGTGTCACCTGTACTCCTTTTGTTGAGCTATATAAGCTCCTCACAGATCAGAGATAACAGACAGTCCATTTTCAGATGCATGATGTGCAAATATTTTCTCCTATTTGGTGGGATGTCTTTTCATCTTAATGATAGGTTTTTAGTTTGATGTAATCCCATTTGTTTATTTTTGCTTTTGTTTTTCTTGCCCTTGCTGTTGAATCCCCAAAGAGATCACTGGAGACTTTATCATAGACTCATTTATCCATCTAAATATGAGTTTATTTGGGGTTCTAAATTCTAGTCCTTTGATCTGTGTGTCTATTCTTCCTCCAAAATCATGCAGTTTGATTAAGATATCTTTGTAATACAGTATGGGAGTGTGGTATCTCCAGTTTATGAGTGTTTTGCTTCCATTCCTCTTCTTTTTTTATTGAGATTGCTTTGACTGTTAGGGTCTTTTGTGATTTCATACAAATTTTGTTAAAATTTACTATATTTCTTTGAAAAATTCCAATGAACTTTGATTATGGGCTGCTCATTTACTTTATTAATGCAGTGTAATATATGTTAAAAGCTGGAATTCCCCATATAGAGTATATTTAATTCTGAACAAGTCATTGACAAAGTGTTCCATAATGACCTATGCAATAAAATGGGACAATCAAAGCTGGATAGTTAAGAGGACTGAAACATTGAACCCAAACATTGCCAAATTTTGTTATTTTTGAGGGACTTCATTATATGTTATGATACAGAACTCTGTTCATGATTAGATTCTTTTTAGTATTTTAGGTTAATATCAGGTAAGTCTGCCTTGAATGTAAAAGAAGCAAAATTGGTAAGGTTGTTAACATTCTGAAAAATAAACTCACTACTATAAAGGATGTTTAATGTTTCAATTTTAAATAAAAATGTTATGAAATGTTATCAAATATGCCATAAAGGTGTACTCCATGTAGAAAAGAGAACCACTGTGAAACTGATAAGAAATTTAATAAGTATGCACTTAGTTTACAAATTCACAGAAATGAGAGAGAAACTTGGCAACAATACCTGGGGAAAAGTTCTAAAATTTTATTGACCACACACATCTTTTGAAGCATTACAACAAATAAACAATGCTAAAACAATCTTAGAACCTATCATTCAATTCATATTGTCATCATAATGATAAAACCTCTTAAGGTTTTATGCATAAGGTTTTTGCAAAAATTTAAATGAGCAAATACATGTAAAACTCTTAACACTAGTTATTATTCAACACACTATTATTGAAAACAAATATAGCCTTATTTTATGTGTCAAATCATTTCTGGAAATGGCTATGTGAAGGAGGATGAGGAAAATATAAAATTAACAAAATATGAAAATTAGAGAAAACGTGGAGTGGGTAAGATGAGGATATGATTGTGTTCAGAAATGATAAGGATAAGTACAGAAAAATTAAATTTACTTTTCATTATTCTGAGCATTACCAATAGAAGGAAAAAAATAGTAGGAATCCCCAGGAAGTCTTTTAGTTTTTTTGAAATGGGGTCTAAAAGAGGGAGAGGACAAGAAGAAATAACAAGGGCTATTGCGCTAGTGCAACAATAGGGGATTATAACCAATCAAAGGATAGTGCCCACTAGAGAATAAAACACTATGTGTGAGTTCTCACCTGTGCAATTGGAAGAGAGCAAGGCTCCAGGAACAATAAGCATAGGATTTATTTTACAAACAGGGGAAACAGAGCTTAATGTAGCTACAAGGGGCCTGTCACCAGGAATGCTGCATAAGGGTGGTCACCAAGAGTGATGGGATGGTCACTACTGGTCATCCAGTGGCAGTGTCATAGACACCGACTGTTAACAGGCTTTTATGAGTTGCTGGACCACACTAACAACAAACAGATGTTTGAGAAACCAGGCCAGTGCTTTTAGTGCTCTTGTCAGGCAATGTCAGAGACAGAACCAGAGGCTCAGACTGCAAATTTCTTCCACTTCTCGTCCTTGGATACTGGATGTTGCATCTTTTATTCTGTATACTTCTGAGATCACTTGTTGGTCCTTCTTACTTTGGAGGCCAGAAATGGAGGCCAGAAATGTTCCTTCAGGGCTGGAACAATCTCTCTTAGAGGCTGGGACTGTTTCTCTCGCTCTCTCTGATCATGGCTTATATCTTCCTTCAGGATGCCCCACCTTAGAGTTTGATTGAACCATTTAGCACCAATCAGCTCAATGCTCACACCTGCTAGATCCATTTTATTTTAAATTCAGAAAGTCTGTATAAAAGATTGATTGCCGGGGTGTGAGGAGGCACAATCAGAGCATTGCTGTGGTGGTACAATAGGGACAGAGAGCACCAAAGCTGCTTCCTGATGCCCCCACTACTGAAGCAGCTCCTGCCTGGCATCACTACTAGGACAAACTTTCTAATAATTAGAGGTATTCAAAGTTGGAATGGATTACTTAGGTGATGGTGAATTTCATGTCACTTGAGGCATTCAAGCAGAGACTGGATGACCACTAGCAAGAAACACTGTAAAAAGAATTCTTGCATATGATGTATCTGCAATTATTGATCTATTAAATTTATCAATGCACAAATAGTAGATGACTTCATACCATGTTTCAACACTCAGAAAGGACCTTAGACCACCTATCAAAACCTATCAATAAATGATCTCATGATTTTGAAAAAACAGGTTATCTTAAGTTTTCACAGAGGTGCACATAAATTTTATGAGGGGTCTGTTTTTGTTATAAATACTGATGTGCCCTATGCCCTACAGCCCAAAACATCACTTACTGCCAGAGAAAACACCTGTGAAACTACTTTGTTGTCTACACTAGACACCAATGCCTAACAAATCACATCACAATTGAAGGCTTTGCTATTTCAGCAGTGTGACTGTTTTATTTTCTGAGTTGAGCCAAAGGGTTTTCAGTAAAAGTTTTGTTGTCTGCCAGTCGTGGAGGCACGTGCCTGTAATCCCAGCTAGCTAGGAGGCTGAAGCTAGGGATCACTTGAGTATGTGGGTTCGAGACAACCCTGGGCAACATAGCGAGACCTAGTCTCAGAAAAAAAAAAGAGCGAGATTATGAAACTAGACTGGCTCATATGATTCAAAAATGAATAAAAAATGGATGAAAGATTTGAATGTAAGAAAAAAGTTTTGCTGCTACTTTGTGATGCTTAATGTAGAAAATGATATTTTCTTTTCAATGTGAACATTTTTAGAAATGCAGCAGGAGATTTCTACTAGTGTAAAAAATGTGCCAGAATAGCTATGCCTAGCTTGCTGGGTGAAATCTTTTGCTGATTCTATGTTAGAGCACAGGAGTTTACTCTTTAAAGTGAGAACTAGCTAAGAAATCATATAAATAATATGCAAACTCTGTGTTCCACATGAGGTAGTATCCCTGCTATCAACATTTTTTTGCCAAATCCATTAACTATTTCAGGCTAATCTTCAGTAAATAAACCATATAATCTTCCATTCCACTTTTAAAAGCCTCTGCTAGTCAAAAAAAATATACCTCTTCCATAAATATGTAAAGAAAAAAATGTCTAAAACAGCAAAGTACTTGAATTAACAAGGCACATGTTCAAGATTTCCTAGTCAACAAAAACAAAAAATTCTCAAAGCCCCAAAGAAGAAAGTGCAAAACATTGAGTGATCTATGAAGTCTGCTTAAACGTAACTACAAAATGTCTTAGTTGCAACAGGATAGCACAGAGATGAGAAGACGGACAAAATTAGCCAGTGGTATGGTAGGGTAAAAAACAATGGGACATGCTTCTTTATTAAAAAAAAAAAAATTATTTGATTTTATTTTACATCGTTGTCTACCCTGGGGTTCTTCCACCACCTTGACACCTGTGAACTATTACTTTAATCGTTTGTGCCCATCCCAACCCTGATTTTCCCTGCTGCCCCTCTCTTGCTTTATACTTCAGTTTTATTGACAGTTTTAAATTTTTCTTGTCCATTTTTTGTTTGTTAGTTTCCCCTATATCCTACATATAAGTGAGACCATCCAGAGTTTTTCTTTTTCTTTCAAGCTTATTTCTGCTGGCTTGATTCCTTCTAGGTCCATCCATGTTGCCACAAATGATATTAAGTTCATCTTTTTGATTGCTGAATAATGTTCCATTGTGTAATTATACAACAGATTTTTCATCCATTCCTGTTTGGGGGCATTTGGGTTTTCCAAGTACTAGCTATTGTAAATGGTGCTGTAATAAATACAGGAACACAGGTATCATTTTGAATTAGTGTTTTTGTATCCTTTGGATAGATTCCAGGAAGAGAGATGCTGGGTAAAATAATAGTTCCATTTTAAGTAGTTTAAGAGTCCTTCACACAGCTTTCCATAGTGGCTGGACCTGTTTGCATTCCTACCAGTAGTGTAAAAGTGTTCCATTTTCTCTGTATCTTTACCAGCACTTGTTGTTGACCTTTTTTTTTTTTAATATGGGCCATTCTTACAGGTATAAGATGGTATCTCATTGTGGCTTTGATTTGCATTTCCCTAATTATTAGTGATGTCAAGCAATTTTTCATATACCTATTGGCTATTTTTATTTCCTTCTTGGAGAAGTGTCTTTTTAGAGTTTTTCCCCATTTTTTGACTGAAATTTTGGTCTTGTTTTGTTAAGTTGTCTGAGTTCTCTGTGGATCTTTGTTACCAGACTCTAATCCACTTGTGTGTAGGGCAAAAATTTTTGGTTTTGTTTGTTTTGGTTATTGTTTCTTTTGCTGTATAGAAGCTTTTTAATTTGATTTAGTCCCAGTTGTTTATGTTTTTCCTCATTTTTTAGCATCTATAGATGTTGGACATGCTTCTTATTCCCAAGCAGAAGGAAGACTTGAGAGCAGCTAAAATGTTGCTGTGTGTTCTTTTTAAAAGCAAGACTAGTAAGAAATTTACTACAAATTTAATATATATAAAATATTTTTAAAAATATAAAATATTGTGAACAGCTCACATCTTCCCTTCCCAACGCAACCCCAGAGTCTTTTCTTTGCAGCATATATATATATATATATATATATATATATATATATATATATATAATAACAATTTTTATTTTTCTTTCCTTGCCTGGAATAAGTTGTACCTGACCTTAGTTCAGTGACTATTTGTTAGACTATTCTATTTTTATTTGTTATGTATTAGTTGTCCATAAATATGTAGCTTTATTTCTGGACTGTCAATTCTATTCCATTGAGCTGTATATGTGTGTGTGTGTGTGTGTGTGTGTGTGTGTGTGTTCAGTACCATGAGTTTGAGTTATTGTGGTTTTATAGTATAGCTTGAAGTCCAGAAGTGTGATGCTTCCATCCCCTGTCTCTTTAGTTAGGAGAGCTTTGGCTATTTGATGTGTTGGGGTTTTTTTTGTATTTATACATGAATTTCAGTAATTTTTGTTCTGCCTTTAAATAATGCTAATGGAGTTTTTATTGGGATTTCATTGTGGTGGAAAAATTAGATGACTGCACTTAAAAGATGAAATATTATATTGTGAAAAAATAAAGATTTTTTAAAAATAAATCAACAAAATATTAATAAACTGTGTATACATTCATATCTATTTAGCAACATCTATAATCTTGCCATTTCTAAAACAAGAGATACTGTGAAATGATTATCAATTTAGAAGTACTTAAATAAGTCAAGAAAACGAGATTTCTAATATGAAAGAAAATAAGGAACTTAATATTGTCCCTTAGTTTGTCCCTTGCATTAAGGACGCAGTGATGCCATCATTCTGCTTCAGGAGGAATATTAGGATTATATAATAAAGCCACCCTTGGTATGGAGTTAAAACAGTGCAGAGGTGGAGGACAGTTCATTGTGGGTTCTCACCTATGTACACACAATTACAAAACATGACTTCTACTCAAAGTAAAACAACAGCTGTATTTATTAACAAAGAGATTAGGGGAAAGAAAGGAGTTTCTAAAGTCAAATGATCAGCTGCCCTACCCCAGATGGTGTCTATAGTGTCCAATAGTCCAAACAAAGACTGCTTCGACAAGATGGAACTGTCCCTTTGATAAGAACCTGGAGCTGGTATAATATCAGTAAACAGTAGACCAGGGTCCAGCTATGGTGACAACCAAAGTGATCACAGGTGGAGATACTGAGGTGACAGAACAGCAGCCCACAGCAAAAGTCTAAAGGCTATACTGGATAGCACCGAATGCCAGACTGGACAATGCCAAACTCAAAAGCAACAGGAGGTAGTGCTGGAGCTTCAGAAGCAATAGATAACTTTCAGAGGTGACCAGGCAGTGCTGGTTAGTACCAGTCATCAGGAGCTGATACCAGAGACACCAGCATTACATTTCTTTGTGAGCTGTTGGCTTATACCAAGAGCAAACAGCTCCTGTAGTGACACCAGGTCCAAGTTAACAGTGCCATTTGCAGATGGTATCAGAGGCAGGATTGGAAATAGAAGTCAGATCTCTTTAAAGGTCTACAGAGATATGGAAGTCTGCAGAGGTCTCAAAGTTCCAATGAATCTGTCTTCAAAGGTCTACAGGCATCTGTTCAATACTTCTTTTCTGAAGCTATCTAATGAGTCAATTCAAGCTGGCCCCTGCTCTCTTCAGGTTCCTGCCTTTCAAGCCTGATCAGACCATTTACAATCTCAGCTATTTGATTGGTGCTGCTCAAGTTCCAATCAAACTGATCTATTTTTAACTCTCAGTAGTCTCAAAAACTTTGACTGGCTTGGGTAAGCACTTAAGCATGATTTGTTCATTGAGAAATCAAATCTGATTGTTCTGTTTCCAATCCTGGCACCACACTCAAATGTGAAAACCTGGTTGTCTATCTAGATTCTACCTACACTGAGGTCAGGGTTGGCAGTGGGCTCAGAGGACCTGCCACAGGAGCCAACTTCAGCAGAAAAAGATGCTTGATTCACTCAGATGTGCTTCAGCAGGGCTAGGTGTATCAATGCAAGGACAGTAATAGAGCTGGGACACGGATCTGAGTGACTGGAGCACAGGCCACCATTCAGACCTGGTCATGTTGGTCCCATATTCTGACCTTGGGCCTCCCTCTCACAACCTGAGCAAAACTCCTTGCTGAAGCTCAAGGTGGCATGGAATAAGGAAACTACCTCCACCTCTACCACCGGTAGTCATCAGCTTGTCTAAGGTGTTGCCCACAAGCGGAGTGCTGAGCTAGTTGAGCCCCAGCCAAGCCGTCAAACCCTGCAGCTTGTGCGGAGACTGTGGTGTCCTTGTTTCAGAGTGGCACAACTGAAATAACTTTGCCTTCTTGAGCAAATGGGAAACAAACAGAAGGAAGTATAACTCAGAGTTACATGGCCAAAAGAGATAAGAACTGTTAATGGCTAAAATACTATAAAATTGTGCGTGATATGATGATAGTAATCTGTGTTCTCCCTCCAGAGACTGCAGTAATAGATTGTGGATTTTGAAAAGTTATGATAAAATGTTTAAATTGAGTCTTGATTTAAAGCACCAAAGAATATGATGATAATAATAATAAAAAGGGTTAATTCTAGTCATTTAAAAATAAAATTATATTTAAAGACTTTTAGAAGTAGTTAAAATACTTGAACAAATAATTCACAAAAATACAAATATCTAATGAACATCAGAAAAAAATCTCTCCATCGAAACTGGGGTGGAAATTAAATCAAAAATAGAATATAGCTTTTTACCTATCAAGTGAATAAAAACGAAAATGAGTGTGAATGTTTCATATTGGTGATGGTGCCGTTAAATCAACACCACAATGTTTCTGAGATAAGCACTATTTGGAGAGAAAACTGAGGGTGAATACACAAATATTTAACTGATTTCATAAGTAAGTCTCTTCTTTACACATTGTACATTTCACAAATGTGCCAGAGTGAGCATAAGTTATAATTTCACAGAAAGCTTTTTTAAAAATTGGATATTTTAGATAAGTCTTTTAATCTTTACTGTATTGAAACCCTTTCCCCACATTCTGTGAATGCAAAATTTGGGGCATTTACTCTATTTCTTTATATATTAAACCTCATTTTCCCAACTAGATTGCAAATTTCCTGAGGATAGAGACTTCTGTATCTGTATCATTCATAACTTCACACAATGTCCAGCATAAATGGACACTCAAACAATACATGCTTATATTTATCTTTTTTATTTTAATTGAGGTAGCGTTGATTTACATTATTGTGTGTGTCTTAGAAGTAATAGGATTTATCCTCTCAGGTGTTGTTTTTAAAATTATGTTTATTGATTTAACTGATTCACAATGCTATGTATGTTTTAGGGGTACAGGTTGACACCTCTACAAATTTATGTTATTACACCATTCCCACCACCAAAGCATCAATAGTTCTGGACCATAGTCCATTGGGTCCCTGGCACCATTTGCTCTAATCCTCCCCACCCTCCCATTCTGGTCAACTTAGTTTTACACTCAGACTCAAAGATTTATTTTGTTTTGTTTGTGTACTTTGTTTTGTTTTTATACTCCACATGCATGAAATCATTGGTATTTGTCTTTCTTCTTCTGACTTATTTCTCTTAGCATAACCCCTCTACTTCCATCTATGTTGTCACAAGGAAAAATTTTATCATTTTTTTCACAGCTGAGAAATATATACCCATTTTCTTTATACATTCATCTGCCAATGGAATTTGTTTCCACAGTTTGGTTATTGTAAACAGTGTTGTAATGAGCATGGGGATGAACATATCCCTTTGAATTTTTGCTCATGCCTTGTAATCTGGCTCTGAACAGTATGAATCCAAGGTTTTGCAGTTTCTTTCTTCTCACTGCAATAGTACGTGATATACTATAAAGACCATTCAAGAATGCATATGTCATGAAAAAGTTTATTGAAATAAATAATGGGTTAAAGAAATTTATGATAGGTTCTTTCTAGACACAGAGCTACTCCTGTGTTGAGATTCTTCCTCATGCCCACTTCCTACCTTTCACCCTAGCCAGTACCTTACACATTAACCAGAGTACAAATTAGATGCAATCATTCTCACTTTCTCCTTTTGCAAAAAAAATCTAAGATCCTGTTACTTTCCCATTATACTTGTATCTAGAAGTTCTTCTGTGATCTGACTCCAAACTTTCCAACCTTGTCACCTATCACTTTTCTTGTCCTCAGTGTGATTTAGTTATTCTGGGCTACTCTTTGCCCAGAATAAGAGCACAGTAAGCCGTTCAGGGTCTCTGGTCTTTGGGCATATAGATTTATTCCCTTTCTTATAATGCAAACTCCTCAAAAACTATTTGTCTCTTCTTGTCTCCTCCCCTTACTTCATTCAAGTCTGTACTCACATTTCTGCTCAGAGAGATTTTCATTAAACATTTTAAGAGTATAAGCATCTATCTTTTTGTATCCCAATGCTCTGTATTATTTTTCTTATGACACACCACTGAGATATTTTGCATTTGTCTGATTATTCCTTCCTGTTCCACCCTTCACCTGGAATTTGTGTTCTGTGGGCAGAGTGATTTTGTTTTTGCTCTGCTTTATGTGCATTCTTTGCACAAAGTATGACTCAAAACTAGCACTTGAGTTTTTCAAGGCAAAGTTCAGTTCTAAGTGCTAAAACTTAAAAGGTGAATAGATTGTAGTCCTACAAGCAGTATCAGCTGCCAGATTGAAGAAACAGGAGCACAGAACCTGGTGTGCTGCTGGGAGAATGACAGAAAATGAAAGAAACACTGGAGTTTTAACTCATTAAATCTTCCTTTTGCCTTTTTTTTCCCAAAAATGGTAGAAAACATGAGATCCTGGTTTCTAAAAGTTTACCCTGATCAGACCTTTGCATATATGTAAATTACTGGGCCATGAATTGGGCTGTTAACTTGTTATTAGTAATGTCATTAGGCAACAAAAACAGGAAATCAAATGACAAGTGTTTCAAAGTATTAGAAAATAATTATAAGAAATGCTTATGAGTTTCTACTTAATTTAAATATCACCTTTCCTCAAGGAGAGAAGCTGAAAAAAAAGTTCTTCGAAGTAAGATCATGCAGGATTTCTTTAACTCTACTAGTAGAGTAATTTAACCTTCCTGAGATTTTTGCCCCAAGGATTTATTTCCTTCACATTTAGAAGTACTATGAACTCTGGTTAGGGACTATATATCATTCTTGTGGAGCACCAATAATAAAGAGATATGCCTTAGAAAAAGGAACACCTTTATTTATTCTCGTCCATCTCTGACACACTAGAGATGGTTACTGGCAAGCCTCTTATCTGTGATGGCAACCCCCTAACCTCCTAGGAATGTCCCACCAAAGAGATATGTCCCTGAAAGATGAAGGTGTTTACTCCCACAGGTGTTTTTCCTGTTAGGTAATGAATCCCCCATCCTCTTACCCCATGTACTATTTACCACAGGATCCTGGGTTTTTTCCTTATTGCTTTGATTGTAATCATTTCTTTGCCAAGGTATATAAGGGGTCCCTAAGCACATAATAAACAGCTCAGTTCATATTCATTGAGTCTCAATTTGTGATGTGAGTTCATCTCTGTCTGAAGTTGTTATTAATCTCTTTTATCCATTCTTTTCCCACCTGTGGCTCCCAACACATTCTGTTGTTATCTCAGCTTTGGCTTGGTGAGGATGAAGCAGATTTTACACATAACACAGCAGCAAGTCATGGAGAATATCCTCAGATAGCAGCAAGCCATGGAGAATATGTTTAAACATAAGTGAGCCAATATAGGAGTAGAAGTCTAGAGACTCACAGTACTATGTCACAGTAGTAACCCTCTCCTGCATTATAACTTGAACTGGACTGGACCATTGTTTGGTCAGAGGGTTCCTTTATATTACCATAGAAGTTGGTTTGATTTTTTTTTGCTCCCCATTATTATTATTATTATTGTTATTATTATTATCATTATCATTATTATTATTATTATTATTATTTATTTTAAATGAATTTCCATGGGGCTTTGTCTAAGAAAGTTAATGGGTAATAATTAGAGATTGGTTTACTTTACTTTAACTTACATTATGCTCTTTATTCTCTTTTAGACTTTCAATAGGACAGGCAAACACAAAATAATACCAAAACTTTTTACCAAGGTCCACTTCCCCCTTTTTGTTTAACAGGATTTAAATTAATTTAAATCAGAAAAACTATAACAAAAGTAGATGATATATGAAAGTATAGTTAATTTTAGCTAACTTTTACTTTTTAATAAGTTGACATTATTATCAAAGAATTATTTATATATATACATATTTTAAAGCAATGTTAATAGGCAAACAGTTAAAAATAAGTAGATTTGATGACAATGACTTCGGTTAAACTAAGATATTATTGTTATACATTTTTAAAAAATTTTATGTTTTCAAAACCTTTAAGGATTTTTGATTTGGTTTATATAATTATGTTAACTAAAACAAAATGATTGTAGATGTGATGTTATTAAAAATTAGGAATACTTTGAAATTACAATTGTCATATATAATTACATTAAATAAAACTGATGGGATGAAAAAACAAAACAAAATGATTAAAGATATTAAACAACTTTGTAACTTTTTAAAGAACCAATTGTTTAAGTTAAATGTATTTATTTTTTAAAAGTACTTTAACAAAGACTACTTTTACCATAACTGTGGGGAATTTTTGAACTAACAATATACAACTGATTTAGTTTCTGTGAAATAATGGCAGGCAAGAGATCTACCCATACATTTGTTAGTAACTTAAAAAATGTTCCTTAAGGTAAACATTAAAAAAAATAAAAAAGCTGCTCTTTGTTCTCCAGACATTTATCATGCTAGTCCTGTCTTTAGTGTTCTAAAGCCAGATATGATAGTAAAATAAGGTTTTCCTCATTTCACAGCATGAACCTAGTTTGGTCTTAGCTGGCAGCCTCTAACAACCCTCCACACCAGTTCAAGCTCCAGGTGTTCATTTTCTGGTGCCCTAAGCTCAGTGATAATCACCACCTTACAACACCCCCATGCTGGCAGTTATTATGGCTTTCCCTGTCCTCAAGCAACCTAAATAGGGGTTTAGGATGTTTTACTCTCTGGATCTGGTTGCATAGTTGCTGTCTGACAGGATAGCAACTGCATTTACAGGTGTCAGTCTACTACTCGGCATATTCTAGGGTCTTTACACTCTTATTCCTGCAGTTGTTCTTCATGCACACTGACCTTCCTAAGTTTGGTTTCTGGGTTCTAAAGTCTCCAATGTGGACACCTCTAGTCAAGAATATCAGAGGCTTTGTACAGCATCATTTTCTCCCTTGGTTACTTTGTTGACTAAATTAGTATTCAGTAGCATGTTGTTTAATAGTCCATATATTTGTGATTTTTTTCTTATTTTCTTCTTGTAATTGATTTCTAGTTTCTTACCATTGTGGTTGCAAAGATGCTTATTATGCTTTCAATCTTTTTGTATTTGTTGAAACATTTTTGTGGCATAATATGTCATGCATCATGGAGAATGTTCCATGTGTACTTGAAAAGAATATTGTTGGGTAAGTGAGTTTGTCAGCCTTTTTTCTGTTAGCCTGTTTAACCAGCACCTGTAGTACTACATCTTTCCCATGATTGTGCAGTCCAGAGGATGGGGGTATGTGTAAGTGTGCACACCTGGGTCTAAGATGGAGGGCATGAAGCAGTGCAGAGAGCATGAGAAAGCATGAGAGAACATCGGAGAGAGTCCAGAAAAGCATGGGAAGATTTCTGGTGAACCGCCCAGTCACCCCCTGACCCGGGCCTGGCCTGACCTGGCCGGCCTGGTATGTCTGTATAACTGCTAAAACCAATAAAGAACCTACAAAGATTGGTGAGCCCAATGCTTTCCCCTACAATTGGTGACAAGGATTGCTTATAGCAAAAATTGGCGTGGGATGGTTCAATGCAGAGAAGACACAGATAGGTTGCATAGAGAGCAGGATGGTTCAATGCAGGCAAATATGTATTCTGTTGCTTTCAGAAGGAATGAAATAATATGGATATGTGTGTTTGTGTGCATGTCTGTGTTCCTAAGACCAATATCCCCTCATTGATTTTCTATTTGGATGATATGTTCATGATTTAAATGTGTTCTTACTCTTCCTATCAATATTTCTTCCATTTCTCCTATAGGTATGTAAATATGAGTGTCATTTTAGGTGCTCCTACATGTATAAATAAATAATTATAAATCCTTTATCCTCTTGTTGGATTGACCCTTTTGTCATGATACAATGCCTTCTTTGTCTTTTATATGGACTCTAAACATAACACTAAAGAAAGTCATCAAATCATAGGGAAACCTGAGAGAGAGAGAGAGAAGAGAGAGAAGAGAGGAACTAAAACAGAACCAGAATATAATTAGCAAAATGACAATAAGCACATACCTAACAATAATTACTTTGAATGTAAATAGACTAAATTGTCCTATCAAAATATACAGAGGGGTGTATGTTAAGTAAGTTAACCTTTTTTATTCTCTAGCCCCCGTGACTATTACCTGTGTCACTGATCTTGCAAATACAGAAGACTCTTTGAGAGCATTATCAGGGAGCATGTGTGCCTGATTGTGGATACCTAGTCCCAAAGAGAATAGGTGTTTGAATGTATAAGTTTGCGCACCTGAGCCAGAGGTAGGGATAAGAGACAGCAGATAAGGATGAGCAGCATGTCTACAGAAGAAGTGAGACCAAGAGATAGCACAAGATGAGAATGTCAGAGTGTAAAGATTCCTGAAGGGTTGGGGAGACCCTGTTGCCTATCTACCTTCCCGTACCCCTACCTGGCCCGTACCTGCCTCCTTGCATACCAGCCTCACTGGTGCCTGTGTACTTGGTTCCCTGAGAGAGCATTAAAGCCTGCAAATAGCCACCGAGGGCCCTAAGACTCTCTTTACCCATCTGCCCAAATTGATAGTAAACTTGCCTGGTGCATGCTTACACTACAAGGGTTAAATGAATTTTTAAAAAATGAACCTAGGTCTATATGCTACCTACAACACACTCATCATAGATGTAAAGAAACAGGAAGATGGAAAGGAAGGGATGGAAAAGTATATTTCTTGTATTCCTTCTCTATGTTATTGTTTTTGCTTTATGGTTACTATGCGACATACATATAACTCTATACATATTTCTTATCTATCTTGTATATATTATATATATATCTAAATTTCTATTTTTGACTGGTAGAAGCTTCTTAGCTTATATTTCAATGCATTCTGAAAATATCACTCCTCATAATTTACGTTTTTGTCATATATAACACCTTTTACATTTTGTGTAACTCCTAATTAATTAGTGAAGTTATAATTCCACACTTTGGTCTTTTAAACTGCATAAATATAAAAGTGGTTGCTCACTATGTTACTATACATTTACCTTTACCAGAGAGATTTTTTTCTTTTCTAAGTTTTCTTAGAACTAATAGTGTCTTTTCAACTTAAATCAGCCCCTTTAACATTTCTTATAAGGCTGGGTTAGTGGTGATGAACTCCTTTAGCTTTTGCTTACCTGGGAAACTCTTTATATTTCCATCAATTATGAATGCTAACCTTGGAGAATAGAGGTTTGGATTTTAAGTATCTGTTTTTCATTTTTCCTTTAGGCACATTGAATATACTTGCTTCAGGATTATCAGGCTTCTGTTGGAAAATGTGCTGGTAGTTTTATGGAGGTTCCCTTGAACAAACAAGTTTCTATTTTGTCGTTTTTAAAATTCTCTTTTTAGAGACACTTCTCCAAGGAGGAAATACAAATGGCCAACAGGCACATGAAAAATTGCTCAATATCACTAGCAATCAGGAAAATGCAAATCAAAACCACAATGAGATACATCAGTAAGAATGGCCCACATTAAAAAAAATGGGCAACAGCTGGTGTTGACGTGAATGTGGAAAGAAAGGTACACTCTTACACTGCTGGTGGGAATGTAACCTGGTCCAGACACTTTGGAAAGCTGTGTGGAGGACTCTCAAACTAATGAAAATGGAACTACCATTTGACCCAACAATCACTCTTCTGGGACTCTACCCAAAGGAGACCTCAATGTGGGTACAAAGGGACACCTGTGCTCGGATGTTTATTAAAGCACTATTTATAATTGCAAGGACATGGAAACAACCCAAATGTCCCAAAACAGATGAATGGATGAAGATGTGGTATACATATATATATATATATATATATATATATGTGTGTGTGTGTGTGTGTGTGTATACACAATGGAATATTACTCATCAATTAAAAATGGCAAAATTTAATGATTTTATAATAACATGGATGTAACAAGTAGAAATCATATTAGCAGAAACAAGTCAGAAAGAAAAAGACAAAAACCAAATGGTTTCACTAATACATGGACAACCAAACAAAAATACACAACTGGGGGAGGGACTAGCTGGAGCGGCCAGGGAGGGGAGGAGGTGGGTGACCCCTGGAGATTACAATAATATGAAATATATGTATATGTAAATAAATTATTTAAAATAAAAAAAATTTAAAAAAATTAAATTCTCTTTTTGCTTTAACGTTTGGCATTTTAATTATAGTACATCTTGGCGCAGATCTCTGTGTATTCAGGGAATGACACCAGGGTTGTCAAGAAGCAGGTTGATTTGTACTGGTACTGACTCAGTTCATTGATATCCAAAGGCTCAATATCACTACAGGGAATTAAGGGTTTATATACACTTTACATGTACTGGTATTCTGGGTGGGCTATTATTGGTGATTATATATGTTCTGATATGGATGGCAAAGATAGAATGAGGAAGATTCAAGGAAAAACTGGGCTGCATACCAGTAAACTGAGTCAGTAAGTCATAGGTTGTTTATCTAGATCCCTAGACTATATTTCTTAGGTTACTGTGCTTCAGTTTATCATGCTTCACCTTATTATCATACTTCAGTCTCATTGTCTTTCTTGAATTAGTATGCCTCTTTCTACTTACTCACCCATGTGTTATTGAAAATATAAGAATCTGGTAAGCAAAATCTCACTCTATATGTGATCTCAATATTCTCAGGCAACAGTTTTTAAAGTATGCCAATGCATAGTCTTGTGGAGTTTCAATGGTAAACCCTGTTAGAATCCAGGAGATCTAGAGGTAGCTCCTGAGGCATTAGTTGAAAAAATTGGGGATTCTAATATATGTGTATAAAGTATATTTTGGGAGGTAGTACATCTGTGCTGAAGCCACTGTAAAGTGCAGAGTTGGTGTCACTTTGCCTACATTCACTGAAAGCACATCAAACTGACCTGAAGTCTGTGCCTCAGGCTGAAGATCCAAGATATAGGCTCTTTTCACAGGGAAACTGGGAGTGTGACAGTCTACTCTTTGTAGCAGTCTGTCAAGAACAAATAAATTAAATTAAAAAAAAAAAGAACCAGCTTTCCAATTTTTACCGTACTATAGGCTCTAGGAATATAGACCCTGTGGTTACTGAAACCATGATATTAAGGGGTAACCCTGTGTAAACTTTGTGGGGGTCACTGACTTAGCAAAGCACTGGAATAGTGTAAGGGGCTATGCATGAACACAGACTCCAGTGAGACGGTGAGAGTAGGTAACAGGGCACTAGAAGAATGTTTTGTTCCTCACATTTGCTAGCTCCACAACTTTTCACTATTGTGGATTTCAGCAGGGCATCATGATAGTGCCATATCTTTGTGTGCCTGCCCACATCAACAAGGTAGAGGAAGAATGTAAAAATAGCAATTACCTGTGTCTGCATCCTCCGAGCGAGTTAACTGTCTGAAGTTCCTCAGGCAGATGCCCTAAGATTAACAAAAGAATCCTTCATATATAATCCAGGCACTTTTAATACTACTGCCTTTTCACTGAGCTCTGAGGTTAATGAAACTGCATGTGAGCCCTTTAAAAAGAGTTTCTCAGCTCCCAGTAGCCCTTGGGGTCCCCTGGACATAAACCTCATTGGTTTCCAAAGCCAAACATTTCCAGGGAAGTTTTCTCTGGTGTAGGTTTTATGTGTTGGGGTATCTCATGTGGGGACAAAGCCCCACACACTCCTTGGGGAGAAGTTCAGGACTTGTGAGATCCCTCCTTATTATGAATTGTTACTCCAAGGGGTGGGATTTTTTATCAAGAGTGTGTCTCTGCCTCTCCTACCTGTTTGATGTGATCCTTTAATCCTTTGTTATGGAGAAGCTGTTTAGCTGTTTAACTGGGTTTAAGTTGTCCCCCCCCCCCCACCAAAGAATTGTTTCAGATGTAACTGTATATTTGGTATGTCCATGGGAAGCAGTGTGTTCAGGATCTTCTCTGCAGCCTTCTTAGACCACCACTTGGGATAATATATTTTTGTTTCAACACATTCAATTATTTTCTAGTTTACTATATGTTAATGTTTGTTATGTGTGCTGTAGATATCTTTGTGCTTGTCCAGAATTTTCTGAACCATGACATGAGTGAGAGAGATTGGAAGCAAAGTTAAAAGACCAAATTTGTTTCCCATAAGAAGCAATTAATTTGCAGCTCAAGCTACTTTTAACCAATACTGTGAAATGATATATAAAGCATGCATTATCTTATTGGTATTATCTCCAATCTCTTGATCAAGTTGTGTTACATTTTTGGTTCCTGGTTCCCATGTGTTTGATTGAATGACTAACAGGTTCTATTGTTCCAGTTTCCGGTTATCTTATGGTGAAGGTGGATAATTGCAATAGGAGCATATGAGTTACCCGTTTTTAAATTGTTTTTCCCTTTAACAAAGGCCTTGAAACCAGAATGGCAAGTTCATTAAAAACAAAAACAAAAATACCACTAAAAGTAACACTGATCTCTTTTAGCTTAAGAATATAAAATGGTAAATATTTAAATTAAGTCTACACAATACAATCCAAGTTATAAGATTTTTATCAGGAGGAAAATGAAGGTCACCTTGTCATCAAATCTACTTTCCCAGAACTTCAGGAATATCTGCTTTAGTTCCACTTTGCCTTCAAATAAAGTTTCATTTCTTACCTTGTTGTTTGTTTCAGCAATATGTTAATTTATAGTCACCTGTACAAACCTTCCCATTTGTAAATGTCATTAAGTTTATCCTACAGACATGAATTGTATGTTATGAATTCCAATATAGGTTTCCTGATTGACATGTCTTTTATTTTTACATTTTTTAGTCTATATCTGATGGTTTTGAATCTAGTGTTTATCACAACGAAACCATTTAATTAAAACATCTCCATTCCTGGCTTGACCCTCTGTGCCTATAAAAATTCCAATTGGAGGCAATTCGATGATCAAAACGAAATTTTGATCCTTCCCGACATAAACAGATGCCTCCCTCATTATTTCCCATCTAACTTAATGTCATTACCATTTACAAAATTGCTAGGGTCCAACATTTAGGAATGAAATTTGACCTTTTTTTCTGCTTTTAATCCAATTCATCAATAAAACATGAAAGTTTTTCCTTCAAATTTTATCAACAATCACTTTATAGCACCTCTACAATATAAGTTTTTCTAATCAGTATCAACTCTTGCCTAGACTTGCCAATGTACTTTCAGTGACCATCAGCTCATCTCTCAGCATCTACTCTTGATCTTGATCCCCTATATTTTACCTGCAACATAACAATTATATAGATTTTTAAAAAAAAAAAACATGTAGCTGTCATTTCACTTGCTTTCTTCCAAAGCCTTCTGACTGCACTTAACGATAATATTCATACTCATTTAGAATGGCTTATAAGACTCTGCTTTAGTTTAAGTTCTCTGACTTATTCCTATCATTCTCCTCTCCACATATTTTTCTCTTCTTTTCAATCACTCAGGTATTTTTATGGTTCAGTGAAAACAAAGAATCATTCTCTGATTCAAATCTCTTGAACTCACTTTCTTTGTGTTGTGAAAACTCTCACCTCATACTTTTGCTTAACTTGTCTCCCTCTTCTTTCAGATGTCTTCGACCTGCTCAGATAGACCTTCTCTCACCAACTATCTTAATTTTCTGATCTCACCTGTTCCCTAGATGTATTTATTGAGAAATAAAAATCATATGTATTTGAATATTGATATAACAGACAACTAAACAGTGTAAAATACTTTTAAAAACTACTGGACAACAAAAAGCACTGAGATTTGAGAGGGAGGAGAGAGGAAAGGGACAAGGAACAAAAGGGATGGTGTTGGGGAAAAGTACAGTATAGTATAAAAATTGTGTATATATATTAAAACCCAAAATATGATGATTTTTGTATAATCTGTGAACTGATTACCATAATCGGCTTAATTAGCATAAGCACCTCACAGATATCATTTTTAACTGTGTGGTTATAACATTTAAGATCTACTCTCTTATACAATTTCAAGTACACAATACACTGTTATTAAATATAGTCACTGTGTTCACTTGCTTAATTAAGGCATTATGACCTTTGGCTAACATGTCTCAGCCCCTGGCAACCACCAGTCTACTCTGCTTTTATGAGATTTGAACAGTAAATGGAAAGCAAGCTACAGACAGTTGCATATCCACAGATATTTCCCACCTAGTCTAGATGGCTTAGAGGTGAATATAGCATTAGGCTTCACATTTATTCATAATTTCTGTCTGGTGACTTCAGTTGTCTATATCATTAGAGAGCAATGGAGAGAGAGAGGGACAGACATGTGAGTGATACTCAAAGAAACAAAAAGTGATAGGAGAGACAGGTGAATTGGACAGGTTCATATAGACTTTAACATAGAAATTTTCAAAATGCATGATGCAAACGATATTGAAAGAGTAAAATAAGTTGCATGGGGAAGATTTCTGACAAATAGCTGGCTATTTTAGATTCCTATGTATCCTTACTCTGAATTTTAGATATTGGCCAAAAATAGCACATCACTATTTCCCAGAAATACTATAATGACAAAGCCACTTAGTTTTATAATCTCTAGTGACTTAATTTCTTGAACTTTGATTTCTTCAATATAAGATAAAAATATTTGCACTTACCTGGTACAGTAAAATGTTGCCTGACACATGATAACTGCTCAATATATGGTACTTGCTATCACCATGACCAAGATAACTGAAATGCACTCTATACCTTTCCAACAAGTAGGATATAGATCATATATACATGGTCCTGAGACAGTCTCATGTAGTATGGGTGTCAAGTATTTGTTCATTTCCTTCCTAAGAAATATTTTCTTACTAAATATGTTTGCTATTGTAATTCCTATTTATAAGTGTTATGCATATTTGTGTTCATTCTGTGAACCTTTTAATCAAGATCCTCTATGAATTGAAGTTATCTGAATTGCATCATTACTCTATTATTGAGGTGATGTTATTTTTCTTAACTCTGCAGTTGTCTGTTTTGTAGATACATTTATTCAGAATATGAGCTTCTTAATTCAGAATTAGTCAGCTAAGTGGGCTTTGAATTCTTGACATCCCATTGTTTAGTCTACCAATTTATAGAAGGAGAAGAAAAGGAGATAAAACCACAGTAAGGAAATGAGGCAAATGAATACTTACATATCATGCTATTCTGAAGGAAATAGTGATTATCTAACCACCTAGGTATAGAGAGGAAGACTGAAGTTTATAAAAAAATTAAGTATACCTTTAAAAATCAAATTTGTCTTCAAATGCAGGGATTCTAAAGTCTAAAAAGGTCATCTTTCAAACTAACCTCCTTGCTTAATGATATGCAACAGAACAGCATTGAGGACTCTGCAAAACGACTGTTTACTGAAAGCACCTAGACTCATGTCACATTGCAAAACACATGAATAGTACACCCACAAGAAAATGGAGATGGGAAAATAAGAATGCAGATAGGTTGCATTCATTCTCTGGATTGTTAACAACTACCTTCGGCTTATTTACTTTGAGGATGAGGGACGAGCATCAACTGCCTTTGGCTTACTTACTTTGAGGATGAGAGAGGAGCATCAGAGAGATCAGTATGATCTCTCCCAAAATTTAAACTTTGGGGTTAAAAGTTGTAATATGAACAGTGAGCTTCCAGACCAAATAAAAACCATGAAAACTTTTGTTTTTATTACAGTTTCAGTCTTTGGCATGTGTCCCCTGAAGTTAGAAAAATATACAGTAAATATGGATTGAAAAGAATTTTCTCTATAATTTTATAGCCGCTATGGGGTACATATGTGTAATAGTACTAGCAAACAAATTATAATCCCATAGATAGTCTCAGACTAGTTGGTTTGGATCTTAGATTATTGTGATGAAGATTTTACTTAGAGGTATCGAAAAGTAAAGTTCTGAGGAAAATTCAGTCTTTGCTGGTTTGTTTGCTTTTCATCCTTTTCTTATACAATGAACTATAGTGTTTGTTAGATAATGATCAGCTGTGATGATATCTAAGTTATGACCGCTTGGCAAAAAGTAGATAATGGAAGAGAAATTCTGTGTATGAAATGGGAAAGAAATGCCCTTTCAATGGATTGTAGTTTTGCTAGTCATGACATTGAAATTGGGTCAAAATAGGGCAGAAGCCTGCAACCAACAAGCCATATTTAAAATGTGGCTTCTGCCACCCAGGTTCCCTGGTTCATACCACCCATGCGTAGCAGTTGCCAGTCAAACAGGGTTTTATTTACAAGGGATTTAGCAGGGAAAACAAAAAGTCCTTAAAGTCACAAGTGGCCAGTTATCTTACCCCAGTCACCATTTTCAGTCCCAAAGCTCCCAAAGACCCATGTCCATGATGGTGCCTCTTTGCCCCTCCAAACCTGAGAGTCAGGCATGCTGCAAAGTCCAGTCTGTCTCCAGTGTCTTCTCTGCGTCTTCTCCAGTGTTCTAAGTGGCTCTTCTTCTCCAAGGTGCTTCAAACATCTTCAACAAGATGCTGATCCCAAATCAGCTTTCTAAATTCCTGGCTATTTCCAAGTACTAGCTCACTATGCCACCTTACTGTGGTGCCAAACTCTCTATCCCGACCTCTCTTCTGCTGGCCACTGTGGCTCCTTGCCACCACCAGCATACTCTTCCAGGGGGCTTCTGCCCAGCCTGGTCATTTTGGGACACTTTTTACCCAACTGGCATTCTCATGTCTCTCCTCTCCCCAAATCTCTCTCTAGTCTCTGCTACTTTTCTTTTTATCTCTTGTTTTCCCCGAAAAGCCAAAGGCTCCAATCTCCCTCTACACACCCTCTATGTGATATATTTTCTCTTCCACACCTGGAATTTACAAAAAAGTAAAAGTACCCTTATCCTGTTTAGGCCATCTTTTACTTTTGTGTTTTTCAGACATAGCTAATGGCATCAATGACTAAATTTCAATATTGCCTATATTAGGATTCTGGCTTTAATACTGCTCATATTGGGGTTCTGGCTTCAACATGATGTTGTCATTGGGAGAAGGGACATATAAAGAATCTATACTCATTTATTATGAGATAAAATATACTTTCTCAAAATTTATATTTATCAATATAAACTGTAATCATTTTTAAAGTTTAGAGTAGAAACAGAATGCTGAGAAATAGTTTGGCTCCTCAAATCCTTAAATGGATTGTTAAATTACTGTGCAATGAAAACTTTTTCCAAACCACCTTATTTTCCTTATGGATAATTATGTTTATTGCTATGGTAACTCACTGACTTGGCCTACGTAATATTGATTTACATGATGTAATTTTTGCCAGGTTCCTATATTCTTAAAAGGAATCACTTAAAAACAAGCCTATAGAAATGTATTGCTGAATCACGAAAACTATTCCCTCCAAAAGGACCTTAAGCAATTTAAAAGTTACTCATGTAATGACTCATGTGAAATCTTTATTATTGTTATTACGTTTTATAGCTTTATATACTTCGTTAGTGGTACAATAGGAACAATAAAGTATAAAAGACTTGGATCTCTGTATTTGTGACATTCAATGAACAATTTATGAAATAAGTCTTAGACTTTGTTTTGAGTGTTATTTCTCTCATTGAGATCTATTTCCATTATACTTACTGAAATTATGTGTCTTTCAATGAACTCAATATATGAACAAACTTTTCAGTCACAAGTGCCCTTCCTTCCTTGTGTTAACTTTATTGCAAATAAACAGTCTAAAGGTTATAATGTTTGAAGACATAATTAAAAAGGAGTAATTGTAATAATATAAGCAACTCATAAAAACCATAGTACTTCAAAAATCTATCAAGTTAGATAAATACCTGATAGATATAAATTTCATTGAATTGGACACTTCTCCAAGGTAACAGTGATATTGAAACAGAGCCACACATTAGAAATATCTGGTAAATAACTGATACAGATTTAGATTCAGTCTAAGAGACTCTGATTCAGTATTATGCCATCAGCCCTGGTCATTGTGTACTCACCAAACTACCCAGGTGATTTGATGCTGTGCCCTGGTACTTTGCTAGCATACATTAATAACCAGTGATATATTATTTCATTTTCTCATTGACTAATTTTCTGGAGGAATAAGAGATACAAGTTTCGATGGATAGTTTTGATGTTAAAATGGGAAGAGAGTAGTCAGAGCTAAGACATACTTTGGGAAGGAAATATACAATTCAGGAGTAAAAAAAAGTCAAAGGACTATAAAATGACATGTGCTATCTGAGGGTAAAATATAAGTCCACATAGATTACTTAAAGCTAGAAGGAATCATGCTAGCAGAAATAAGCCAGAAAGAAAAAGAGAAATAGTGGATGGTCTCACTTATATGAGGGATACAGGGAAAAGAAACATCCAAACATGCAAGAAAAATTTAAAACTGTCAGCAGAACTGAAATATGGAGCAAGAGAGGAGGAGGGGGGAAATTTGGGATGAGAGGGGCACAAAAGATTAAGATGATGGTTCATGGGTGATAAGGTGGTGGGAGAACCCTCGGTTTGACAATGTTATAAAAACAAACAATAAATAAAAATAGCATTTTTAAATGATGTATAAATAAGGTCTTAACTTAATGAAAGGCACATATTCTTATTGATTTGGACATTAGTGTAAGAAATTTTATTTGTTCTTTAACCATTCATAGAGAGATTTTTATTTAACAGGGAGGCAGGACATATGAGTGCTGTATAAAAATCTAATTTGGGAACTTATGCCAGGAGGAACAAATTTCTGATGTAAGATGCATTATTTAGTGCTTTGAAGAGATGAACAATGACTGTCAGCAATATCCAACATCTGAGAGTGTAGTTTGGCTTAGGTTTTGTATTACTGTTCAGTTTAATAATTTAGCTTGATTATTATGCTAAGATGACCTCTTTCAGGTTCATTTATAGTAGCACAATATACAAACACTAAATTTGATTATTCTGTCTTATGAGATCTACTTTTTCAGTACATTTTTCCACATGTCAGATTGATCTTGGTTTGAGTTCTAACTTTTTCTTTATCTATAAAATGCAAATAGCTATATTATCTAAATTATATGATTGTTTTTGAAGATTAAATGAGACACAGTGTGCCTCATAGTACAGAGTCTGGAATGTGGTATACTCAATTCATGTCTGTTTTTATATAATCATTTGTGATCTCTTATTTCTCTTTAGTGAGGAAATATTTGAGTCAACGCAGCTTCAATCAGTAATTTTTCCATAGAGTTTTACATAAAGCAAATCAAGAAACTGCAAGGTTTTAGCTTTGAAATCAAGCAACTTAACAAGGGAAATGAAGTAGTAGATGAATTGTTTTTGATGCTTTCTGATACCAATACTTGGACTTTTACTCAGTTGTTAAAGATGATGACACATCCCAACGTTCACAGTTGTTCCTCTACTCAATAATTTTAGTCACTCCCATTATAAAATATCTTTGACAGTTGGACAAAGTTTTTACTTTAATATGAGGCCCCATGATGGATGAAGGAGAATCTATGGAAATGCCAAAGATTTAAGAGAAAACTTTCTAGCCTTTTAAATTTATTTTTTTGTTTCTTGGATGTTAGTTTTCTACATTGGACATTCTCACACAACTGTGAAATAATACTTCATTGTGGTTTTGATTTGTATTGCCCTCATTATAAGTGATGCTGAACATTTTTTTCATATGCCTGTTAGCTACCTTTGTCTTCTTTGGATAGGTATCTACTTAGATCTTCTGCCTGTTTTTCTATTGGGTTGTGTCTTTTTTGTTGAGTTTTATGGACTCTAAGTATATCTTTAATATCAGTTCCTTGACAGATACATGTTGTCTTTTCACTTTGGTTACTATCTCTTTCATTACACAAAAGATTTTTAACTTAATGTAGTCCCACTTGTTTATATTTTTCTGTTTTCCCTGCTACTAGAGATGAGTTGGCAAAGATGTCTCAGAAGTTTATATCATGGAATGTCCTGCTTATTTCCTTCTATATATTTTATAAGTTCAGTTTTACATTTTTTTTAATTTTTAAAAATTTATTTATATATATTTCACATCATTTCAGTCCCTGGGGGCCACCCACCACCTCCCCTTCCCACCCGTTCCAGCTGGTCCCCACTCTCCCCTTGTGCAGTTTCATTTGGTTGACCATATATTAGTGAAACCATTTGGTTTCTGTTTTACATACAACCATTTTATCCACTTTGAGTTGATTTTCATGAATGGCATGAGATAGTGACCTAGAGTCATTATTTTGAATGTGCAATCCAATTTTCCCAACACAATTTATTGAAGAGTATTTCCTTGGTTCAGTGTATATGCTTCACTCCTTTGTTGTAGATTAGTTGTTTATAAATATGTGGTTTTATTTCTGGGATCTCAAATGTATCCCATTGGTCTATATGGCTCTTTTTGTTCCAGTACAATATAGTTTTAAGTATTGCAGTTTTATACTATATTTTACAGTATAGTATAATGGATCTTAACACAATAATTACAATTTTCCCCATATTAGTAAGGAAAACTTTGGATATTTGAGGTTTTTATGGTTCCATATGAATTCAATAATATTTGTTCTATTTTTTTCATTGATATTGCATTCAATATGTAAATTACTTTGAGTAAAATATTCATTTTTCCAATGTTGCCTCTTCCATTCCATGAGCAAGGGTTATCGTTCCATTTCTTTGTGTCTTGTCCTATCACTTTTAATGATATTTTATAGTTTTCATTTCACCTCCTTTTTAGGTTTATTTGCAAGTATAACCTTTATTTGAAAGTATTAAATATTTTTGGCAAAACAATGAATGAGATGGACTCCAAATTCCTTTTTCTTCCAGTTAATTGTGTGTAAAAGGGCTCGTGATTTTTGAGTCAATTTTGTATTCTGTCACCTTTCTGGACTTATTGTTTACATTCGTTTTTGTATGGCATCTTTGAGATTCCATATATATATATATATATATATATATATATATATATATATATATACTATCATATCATTTGTAAATAATGTCAGCTTTACTTATTTCTTAATTTAGATTCTTTTTATAGCTCTTTCTTACATAGTTGCTCTAAGAAAGACTTCTAATACAATGTTGAACATAAGTGGTAAGAGTGGTCATCTTTGACTTAGAAGTCTTTTGGAGTTTCATATAACTTACTGTGTTAAGATACATTGCATTTATCCCCAATTTTCTTGAGACTCAATTAATATAATATTACATGTTTTATTTCCTTTTGTTAAAATGGTGAATTATTTTGATTGGTCTTTGCATGTTAGATCAATCTTATCTTCCTAAGTATATATCCCACTTGGTCATTGTGTATAATCTTTTTAATGCTGTGCTGATTTGGTTTGCTAATATTTTATTGAGGATTTTTACATATGTGTTCATTATGAAGATTGGTCTGTAGTTTTTCTGTTTGTGCTATTTTTGGTCTTAGTGTTACTGTGATATTGGCCCCATAAGATATGTTTGGAGGTATTCCTTTGCTTTCAATTTGTTAAAAAAAATTGTACAGGATGGGTATTGGTTTTTACTAAAATGTTTGGTAGAATTCACTTGTGAAACTCTCTAGTCCTTGACTTCTTTTTCTGTGAGCATTATAAATTACTGTTTCAATCCTTTGTGATAGTCTTTATGGGCTTCCTGTTTCTTCCTTGTTAAATTTTGGATGTTTGTGTAATTTTAGAATTTTGTCCATCTTGGCTAGCTTATTGTACTTGTTGGTATGTTTATGGTCACAGTAGTTTGTTATTACTCTCTGAATTTATTCAGTGTCTGTTGTAAATATTTTTTCATTTATGATACTGTTAGTCTTCTCTATTTTTTTGTTAGAGGTTTGTCTATTTTGTTTATTTTTCAAAGAATCAGCTATTTGGATTTTCCTATTGATATCTATTTCATATATTTCTGCTCTAATTTTATATTTTCTTTCCTTATACTGGTTTTTGGATTTTTTGTTCTTTTTCTAGTGTCTTGATGCATAGAAACAATGTTGTTTATTTGGACTCTTCCTATTGTCTTGATATTGGCTTGTATGTTTATATACTTCCTTCTCTGTACTGTTTTTTCTGTGTCCCATATTTCTGAAAGATTTTTGTCTTCATTAGTATTTTTTTCAAGTTTTTTATATTTCCTTTTGATTTTCTCATTTACCCAGTTTGCTGTTTAGTTTTTTTTTTTATTATCATATTTCCTTGTTTTAGTTTTCTAGTTGATCTAGTTCAGTGTTGTATGGGCCCAGATAGATACTTGGTATGATTTCAATCTTTGGATTTGTTGATGTGACCCAATATGTGGCCAATTCTGGAGAATGACATATGTGTGTTTAATGACAATGAGTATTCATTTTGGGGGAGGATGCAGTGTCCTATAACTATTAAACACATGTGGTCTAGTTCTTCATTCACAGTGATTGTGCTCTGATTTATTTTCTGACTTACTGATCTGCCAGTTGGTAAGAGTGGGATGTTAAAGTCCCCGATAACAAATGTATTTTCTCTAATGTCCAATGTCTCCAATTACAGATTTGATAGTAGTTGCCTAATGTTTTTGGTGTTTCTTCATTTACTGAGTGTTCTTTTATTAACAAGTGCAATGTATTCCTGTTGTATTGTTCCATTAATCATATATATTGCCCATCCCTCCCTCTCACTTCTTACATTTTTAAGTTGGAAATTATTTTTTTTCAGACATACAATATATCTGTTCATTATATATATCTGTTCATACAATATATCTGTTCATATCTGTTCATATCTGTTCATCTGTTAAAATTCCATTTGTTTATGGAATTGTTTTCCATCGTTTTACTTTCAGACTATCCCTGGAATTTAAGTGTGTTTCTTAGATGTAGCAGGAGGTTGGATTATATTTTTTAAATCCTGCAATATAATCTTTTTATTGTTGAATTCAGTCCATTGATGTTAAAGTGCATATTGATATCTGAAGTCTGCCTACTGACGTTTTTCTGTTTGATGGTTCTATCTGTTCATTTCTTTGTGTTTATTACTCTTTTTGGTTTAAATGCTAATGTTCCTTTTACCTTTTCTTGGAGTAGGTGTTTAGTAGCTGAACTTCCCTAAGATTTTGTTTGTCTGACAAGACCTTTATTTCTTTATCATATCTGAAGCAAACTTTTGTATTATAGAGTATTCTTGGTTGGAAAATTTTATCTTTGTGTACTTTGAAAAAGTCACCCCATCCTCCTATTTCCAGTAGTGTTCCTTCAGAGAAGTTTGATGTTAGCCTAATGAGGACTTCTTTATATGTACATGCTTTTTTTCTTCCTTATCAACTTGACTATTTTTTCCTTTTCTTAGACCCTTGGAAGTTTTACTACTATATGCCTTACTGTAGTTTTCCTATTAATTAGGTAACTTGGTGTTCTTTCAGCTTCCTGTATTTCTATATTGAGTTCCTTCTTCACATTTGCAAAGTTTACTTTCATTATTCCTTTAATAAAATTTCAGTTTCTTTTCCTTTCTTGCTTTTGGGATGCTATGGTTCTTATATTTTGCTTCCTCATTGTGTCAGATTACTCTTGAAGTGTTGCTTCATTTTTCCTTTTCTGTCCCTCTTTCTTTTTCTATTTTGTTTTCTTCCTCTTTTTCATCTTCAAGGTTATTGATTTGCTCTTGTATTTGATAGAATTTTTTTTTGCTTTCTCCAGAATTTTTCATCTCATGCATTGATCTTTCTACATCCTGCAAGTTTTTTTTGGAGGTTTCAATTTCAATTTCCTTTCCTTTTGTTATTTTTCTGATAGCAAATATCTTTAAAAATTGTGTTCTTTGTGTTTTGCATCTTCCAACTTTTTAGTTTTCTTAATCATGACACTTTTGAATTCTGTGTCTATTAGGTAAAAATGCTCCTTCATGTTTTTGTGGTTTGGTTCTGGAGTTTTGGTTTCCTCTCTTTGACATTTTATTCCCCTCTGGACTTGGTTAGTCATTTGTAATTGTCTTTTTCCCAATTGTTTGCTTGAGGTTTGTTCTGCTGAAGTTGGGATGTTTGTTGTGTGTGTGTCCTTCTCTCACACTGTTTTAGGCATTTTGTGATTGACACACAATGGCAGGTTTGGCCTCATTTGTCTTGGGTGATTCTGGAGTCATTCCAGTAACTCCTTTGGGTGATCTTCCAGTCTGCAAGCACTTAGGGTACTCACCTGGATGGTGGTCAAACTATTCGTCTCATTGTCAGGCCATCTGGGGCAGGTGGGGGTTTGTGGATGTATCATGGGCCACTGGGATGCTTACCAAGAGGCTGGTCAGTCCTAGAAATGTAATATTGTATGTAAGTATCATAAGCTAGAAACTCTGGTCAAAGGTCATATCTAAGAGCTTGACAAACAACACTTATAATATATTTTGATATGCTTTATGGGAAAATGATAGAAAGGAGAGATGATAGAGAAATTTGTTTTAGCTCTTGAATTTTTAGAAAGTGAAAAAGGATTTGGTTGTGTATTTTGTGGGGAAAAGAAAAGAAGAATTGTACAACTTTACTATGATAAATATGCTCTTGTTCCTTTTTGTTCATATTTTGCTCCCAGACAAATCACATTCCTTGGAATGAACATTTAAAAATAATCAACTTGGAGACTCAAAATGTACTTAAATCTAATAGGCCTAGAAGTGAAGACTTTTTTCATACTCACATAGAAAGTAATTCACCAGACATTGAAAAATGGAAAAGACTACCTCTCCATAAAATATATATTGTTGATTAACATGAGCAAATACATTTAAAAAAAATAATAAGAACTTGGCATTTTAATGACTTTTTATAGTATATATTACCTATTTTTTAAAATCAGGAACTATAACTAGAAAATATATAAAATTTTTACCTCATTAATCTGATTCTTTAACATACTGTAAGTTCTTTTTAAGCACCATTTCCCAATCTGAAAAATACATAAACTTTCGAGTAATAGTCACTCTTAATTTTTTATTTTGCTGAAAATTTCCTCTACTTAACCAGCAAGGTTATAGTCATGGGAAAACTGTTTCAATTCTTTTTTTCAATGTGGATTATTTGAGTAGAGGGGCTTAGAAGAGAAAGGGTATTTAATGAAGAGAGAAGAGGAAGAGAGGAGAGAGAAGAAGGAAGAGAAGGAAAAGAATGTGTAAGAGAGAGAGAGGAAAGGAGTTTGCTGAATAGCTGTTTCCCTTCATTTTTTTTAACTTCCTTTTTTTATCAAAGCACAGTGATATAATAAGGGATCAATTTGGACTTGTTACAGCAAATTTAATTAATATGCAAATATATACATATGTGTATCATTTGACTTACTATCCTGAAGTAATTTGAATTTTTTTCCTTTAATCCTTTTAATATAGCTTTTATTGCGATATAATTTAATAACATAAAGGTTCTCATTTTTAAAATATGATTTATTGATTTTTATTAAATTTATGGAGTTATGCAATCATCATTGCAATCAAACTATGGATCATTTACATAATCTTTAAAAGAAACTTCATACTCTTTTTCTATAGCTTGAATTTTTATGTGGATGTTTTACTGGTGTTCAATTCTTAAAAGAGCAAAAATAAAATGAAAGAGAATCTGGCAGCAAATCTAAGAGTTAATTAGTAAATATGAATACTTCTTTCCAAAACAAAGCTACCGCCTGGAATTATCCTTTGAGACTTATCCCACCATGCCAAATTATGCTGTTTTGGCATTCAATTTATTCTTATTTCTAAAAAATTACTCCAGAGCTCCACTACCCAGATTTAAAAATAAACCTGGCTAAGTTATTCTACCAGATTGGCCTCTGATGGTACAATAGACTTTGTGTACCACATATTTTACTTGCTCCTGATTTTCTCCAAAAAATCACAAACAAATATACTCAGAATTGTAAAAAGCCCTATTTTTGAGGATGTGAAAAAATGTTATGCCTGCATTTTTATTAAAACATAAATTTAGAAGTAAGAACTAAAGAGTACATATCATTTCATTAATTTTATAAAATAGACTGTGAAACTGTGGGTCACCTGGAAAAGCCATATGTTCTTGACTTGAAAACTGAATTTATATGTTAGAGTTATCACAAATTGTGACATACTGGAGTATCATGGACATGGAATCAGGCTAATCTACCCTTGAGTTCTAACTGAGCCACTGAGTTTCTTAGGCAAATAATTTAATCTTTCATAGACTCAGCCTCCCCTCTTCAAAATAAAGAATAATGATTACCCCATTCTATTATTGTAAGCATTAAGTAAAAACTTGTATATAAAGTACCTAGCATTTAACAAAAAATAAAATTTCTTTTGTTGGGTACAGTTTACCTTAGTGATGACATGGCAAAGAAAGATTTCCTAAGCCCCCATCCCCTTTCTCAGGAATGGAATTATGACAGATCAGAAGATTATCAATCCTTTGGGTATGTGAATGAAGGACTTTCCAGTAGCTGAGGAACTCTTCTTCCTTTTATTATCTTATTGGGGCTAGTGGCCCAGAAATATTTTACTCCTTGGAGGCCATGTAGACCACAAGGTCTACTTCCTTGCTGCTGTAGCCAGGTTCATTGTCATACCATGAAATGAGCTTAAAAGATAGTCATTGGGGGTGATGTCAGCCCCAGAATCAATGGGGTGTCACTACTGGAATCACAGAAGAAAAATTGGTCCTTGGTATAGTCCAAGATATCCTGGAGGGGATCTTGTGATAACTGTTTCCCTAATTTCTTGATGCCATCATATTTAGCAGACATCCCCAGGCATCAGGCCACAAACACAACCTACATGTTGTTCATGGGGCCATGGAAGGCCATTCCAGGCTGCTTCTTGTTGAGTTCAGTGATGAACTTGCTCACAGCCTTGATATCACTAGCAGAAGTGGGAATGGTGCTTTGCGCAACCCTTCAGTCATCAAGCCACAGTTTCTCAAAGATTCTGTTCAGTTTTCTGGGTGGCAGTAATGACAGTGCCAAAGTTGTCATGGATGTCCTTAGCCAAAAGGGCTAGGCAGTTTGTGGTGTAGGATGCATTGTTGACAATCTTGAAGAAGTCACACTTTTCATTGTTGACACACATGAAAAAAATAGGAGCAGCAGAAGAAGGGGTGGCAGAGATAATGACCCATTTGACCCTTGCCTTCAAATGAGCCCCAGCTTTCTCCAAAGTAATGAAGATAACTCAACAATATATTAAGCACCAATATCACCCCATTTTGTGTTGGCAGGATTGCACTCCTAGAAGATAGATTTTCCATTGGTGATAAACTTCCCATTCTCAGCTTTGAATTTGCCATTGAATTTGCTATGTGTAGAATAATACTTGAATATTTAGACCATGAGATCAATGAGATCAATGAAGAGGGTCACTGATGGCAACAATATCCACTTTACCCAAGTTAAAAGCAGCCCTTGTAACTGGACACTTGATCTAATCAAATCTGTTCACCCTCACATTTACCATGGGGTTTCAGGGATTTGCTGTCATTACAGGAGAAGAAAGGGTGTTTTGTAAAGCAAGGAAGAGAAGAGAGCAACACTCTTTTCTTTTGTGATTGTTATTTTCTTTCTATACTTCTCTATTTCCCTCCATCTTCCCTTCCATTATCCCTGTCTTCCTCCCATCCCTTGTTTCTTCTTCCCTCCCTTTCTTTTATCCAGTGGATATTTACTTTCTTTCTAACTGACTAAAAAAAAATCTTGCAAAATATCCCTTTAAGGTATTTACAAATAATGAAACCGTTCCTGAACACAGAAGGCAAAAGAAAGCAATCATTTTATTCATTAGGCTCACCTACTATCTTAGACTTTTCTTATCATGTTCAGCCACCACTTACCTCCCCTTAAGTACTGCTGAAGTGTGATGATTCAAATCATGTCAAAACACATTCTTCAAGGTTGTATCCTTACATATATTCTTGAACTTTCCAACCACTCCTCAATTTATTCTTAATTTATACTAAATTATATTGGTTTTTGAAGATGTTATATACAACACATTATTGGGAGAGCTTATTAAATATTTGAATAATTGACATTTCTCTGAGATAGACTGTGAACTTGGAGACGGACTGAAACTTCACTTTTGTTATCTATATCATAGTAGCATAAATGTTCATGGAAGAATATTTGCTTAGAAGTTTCTTTCTCACAGTTCACTGTATTATAGTAAAAGGAATTTAATGTGAATTTATGTTGTTACTGGAGCTGTGCCTACAGAAACTGCCCTGGTAATGTGTTTGCATGACATGTAATTAAGGGCATGTTGTAACTTGTTCCTAAGTATTATAGGTGTCAGCTTGAACAATGTACACTATTTAGGCATAAAATTAGGATGTATGATATTAAGTACACTTGTCAAATCACCCTGATTTTAAGAGTAGCCATGGCCTTCAAATCATAAAACAATGACATAGTCAACAGAAAGCATACATAAAAGATGCCTGGGAAATACTAGATAAGACAATAGGTGAAACTTAATAACATTTACTTGTGAAAAATCATTTTTATTACTATTCAATCTTAGCAAACAGAGCTTTCTTACAGTGTTAATATCTTGCCTTGGGATGTGAGATGCCACACTTATAAAGTGTCCTCACACCACTAAAACCTGCAATAGGATAGCCATAGAGAAACAGTAGCACAAAATGACATTTCTGAGGATCTTTAGTTCAAGAATTGGAGGCAGGCTTAGCTGAAATGGAGGGACCAAGTTGAGGAAGAGTATAAAAAAAACAGAGAGGTGGAGGGTAAAGTGACATAGGGCATATGACAAACTCCAAGACTTCAATTTTCACTGTGAATAGTATGAGGTGTCTTTGGAGACTTCCAAGACATGGAAAGATGTGGCTTTCTTTCTGTTTTAAAGAGAATATTTTGTTGAAACAACATGGGCACAACTGGAAGGGTTACACTGCATGAAATAAGTTCAAAGAAGAAAGAGAAATTTCTGATGATTTCAATAATATGTGGACTTTAGAAAAACAAAACAAAGAACAGAAAAAGTTAAACCAAAAACAAATTTTTGAAAACTGGAGAAATGAGGCTGCCAGAAGAGGAGGTTTGAGGGTGGATAGCAAAGGAATGGAGGGAACCCAAAGATCTATGGTAGACAACTAAGAGTGATTTAGTGGTGAATATGGTATGGTTACATTCATCTTATGAAGTATGAAATTATACCCATAAACATATGGGTATATATGTTGTAGGACAATATTATCTGAATAAAAATTTTAAATTAGATGAATGTGTCAAAAATTGTGGTATATTTACACAAAGGAATATTACTCAGCAACCAACAAAGCAAACTCATGCCATTTGTGTCAACATGGATGGCTGGGATAATGTTAGCTGAAATTAGTCAGAAGAGAAAAATAAATAACAGGTAGTCTCTGCTATTTATGGAATATAGAAAAAAAAAGTCAACAAAAAGTAAAAATTAGCAACCTGACCATAGAACTGAAGGAAACATAAAAAAGAGGTGGAGGAGGGAAAGCAAAACAGGGAAGAGATGAACACAAGGAAATGTGGTGACAATTCATAGGAGTTGTGGTGATGAGAAAACTAGTGGAACTAGAATTATATGAGAAAAAAATTAATTAATATTTTAAGTAGAATAAAAATTAAAAGTTTAAATTTAAAAGCTATAAAGAGACTATTATATCTCTGTGTTCAAATTACACTATAGTGGGGGTAAGAATAGAAGAAAAGAAATCAAAATATTTTCAAAGTGCTGTAGTACTACAGATACGATATTGTAGTGGCATAGACCAGAGTAGGTGGTGAGAACTGGTCATATTTTGGACATTTCAAAATAGATGGGAGATGGGAGAATAGCATAGATTTTATATTACAAGCCCATAATAGTCTAGAACCAATATAATCATACTCGTGTGGTTTTATTGTACCCATAATTCAGAAACATAGAAAAAGCATATGATAATCACAAAAATTAGTGGTATGTATATTTTAAAAAAATCACTTTTCTGTCAGTTCTTCCAAATTCCTTTGATTAGTTTTGTAAATAAAAATATATTTAAACTCATTTTACATGATTCATCAGATCAACTGCGCTATGAATCAATGATTGCACAGCTAGCCAAGTCACAATAACTGAACACAGAACATGATTTTCAAGCTCAAAGACTTTTGGAACACACCAAGTTTAGATACCCCAATTTTTTCAGTATAGAGACCCATGTGAACACTCCAAAATATGGTAGCAAATTCAAAAAAACAACGATGCTTCCAGTAGTCATTTATTAAGAAAATGAATAACAAAAAGCTGCAACATATTGAATTTAAATTTTAAGTAAATGTGCATTTTATTAATCTCAACAGCATTATGCACATATTTGTACAATAATATTATTTATTTATAGTACACTGTTCCCTGAACAGTTTTTGTTTTATCTTTCTTCTTTCTTTAAATTGAATCAACACTGTATTATAACTTATATATTGCAGTGAAAATCAATATGTGAGTATATATTAAGTTTACCAATAAAAGAACAATTCTAAGGTACCAGTGGTGGTACAGAGGCATCAGTAAGGCAACCCCCAACCTGGTCTTGCAAGGAGTTCAAAGACACACCTAGCCTGGAAACCCCCACAACCCAGAGCACCAGTACTGACAGCACAGTGATTCAGAGACCACAGAAAAGCCACCACCACTTGGGTCCTGCATAGTGAGGAAACAGCCAATCCAGAAACCCTGACACCCAAAGGAACACAGTGTAGGCACAGAGGCCAACATGACCCCCATTCTGTAAGGTGAGTGGAGAGTGGTCTGTTCTGGAAGTACCCCTGAAGCAGTGGGGCCTCAATGCAAAAAAGGGGGGAAGGGAAGAACAGAAAATCACCACAACAAATGGCAATATAAATCCACAGGAGGAATAGGACACCACAGTAAGTGAACAATTCTCTAAAACAAAATAACAAAACCATGAAAGATATGTTCTTATCAAAATTCAAACTGTTCATGAAAAATAAGTTAAAAGAAATGGAAGAAAATTCAGAAAAACAAATGAATACACTGAGATATAAAATCAGTTAACGGAAGGTAGAAATTGAAGTTCTAAACTTGAAAAATATAGAGATTCAGAGAATTTTAAAAAAGAGAAATAGAGGGAGTGAAAAATTCATGTGACAGTTTTGAAAGTAGAAAAGACTACTAAATGTGAATGTGAATGAACAAAGAATTTAGGTGAAAAGTAGCATGGAAGTAGAGAAGACTACTAAATGAAGATGTGAATGAACAAAGAATCTAGGTGAAAAAGGAAAGAGACACTGAAAACATGATGAAACACTCCCAGAATTATCTGATTTCATGAAGAATGGCTAGAATAATGGTAAATACCAGAGGGAAATAGAAAAAGGAAAGAAAAGAAATTTTATTTAAAGAAATAATGGAAGAAAATGTTCCAAACATAGAGAAAGAAAGAAATGTACAAATCAAGGAAGCTAAAAAAAAAACCCTTAATCAAAATTAGATCTACAACAGGTATAGTAGTGAAATTTCCAAGAGTTCAAGAAAAAAAATGAAATAGAAGTTGTCAATGGCAAAAAGAAAACAACAAAGGAATCCTAATCCTAACTTCTCTGAAGAAATACTGCGGGCAAGGACAGACTATAATGATGTGTTCCAAATACTAAAAAGATGAAAAATGCCAGCTAAGAACACTTCACCATGCAAGGGTCTCCTTCAGATATGAGGGGAAATAAAGCCTTTCTCAGAAAGCAGAAACTGCAATTTGCAAGCAGTAGATTCCCCCCACCCCCAAAAAATATTGAAAGAATCTCTTGCAAAGAACAGAAAAAGAAAGTAGGTTGAACCAGAAAAATTAAGGACAAAGTGGCAGCAGCAGACATTCATATGTCAATAATTATTCTAAATGTGAATAGACTGACCTCACCAATTAAAAGACAGAGGGGGAGGCCAGGCACGGTGGTGTATGCCTTTAATAGCAGCCTATGGAGCAAGGCTGGGGTTAGGAGTTACTTGAGTCTATGGGTTCGAGACCCACCCAAGGCAACATAGTGAGACCTAGTCCCAAAAAATAGCTGGGCCTATGTGGTGGTGCACCTGTAATCCCAGCTACCTGTGAAGCTGAGGCTGGAGATCACTTGAGTCCATGGTGCCCCAGGAAATGTGAGCCTGTGGTTCCCCGGGCAAAATAGTGAGACCTAGTCTCAAAAAATAAAAAAATAAAAAGTAAACAAAAGACACAAGTTATCTAGTTCGATTTGGAAACAAAATGCAACCTTCTGTTTGAAAGAAAAATATCTAAGGTTCAAAAATAGAAATAGCTTCATAAAAGGGGAGGATTAACCATCTTGCAAATAAAAGGGACCCAAAGGATTCAGGAACAAGCACACATATATCAGACAAAATAGATTTTTAGTTAAAAAAAATGCAACAAGAGACCAAGATGGATACTGTACGTTGATTAGCAGAATACAAAAGGAAAACGTAGCACTCATGAATGTATTATTACCAAGCAAAGTGAACCAAAATATATTAAGTTCTTGCTATCATCTTTAAGACTGGACACAAGATAAAACATATTTGTGGTAGAAGACTTTGACATTCCGCTCTCACCAATGAGCAGATCAGTAAGATATAAAATAAATAAGAACATAATAGTATTATAAAAATAATTAGAGCACATATGCTTAATACATATTTAAAAGTAACTGATTTTCCCAAAGGCTGAATACACCCCCAAAAGAGCTCAATATGACATGGGACATTCCCAGATTTGATCACATATTGTGTTATAAGACAAGTATCAAGAAATTCATGAAGATCAAAATGATACCACACATGTAAATATATGAAATTAGAAATCAACTCTACAAAGAAAGGTGGGAAAACCGCCAATATATGGAAACTGAACAATACTCTACTAAACGACTACTAGATTTATGAGGAAATCAAAGAAAAATTAGAAGGAAATAAGGACACAATCTTCCAGAACTTAAGGGACACAGCAAATGAGCTACTAAGAGAGAAGTATATAGCCATACAGGCCTACAAAAAGAAACAAAGAACACTAGTAAATAACCTTATCTAACGCATTGAGGAACCAAATTTCTGACCAGCAAAATCAAAAGCACATAGAAGAAAGAAAATAAGAAAAAGTGGAGCACAAATAAATGAAATAGATATCAAAAGCACACTCCAAAACATTGAAGAAAACAAAAGCTGGTTCTTTGAAATGGTAAACAAACTAGATAAAGCTCTAGCTATGTTCATGAACTGAAAAAGGGAGAAAACTCAAACGGGATCAGAATTGAAAGGGGCATAATTAAAATTGACAAATAGAAATTCTAAAAAAAGCCTCAGCATCCATATGCCAACACATTCAGTAACCTAGAAGAGAGAGATGCACAAGTATAAGAAATACAAAACCATCTGAGATTGAATAGAGAAGAACTAGAAAACCAGGGCAGATGAACCATAGGCAAGGAAACTAAAACAGTAATCAAAATTCACCTTCCCCATGCCCCACACCAAAAGCCAAGGACCTGACAGCTTCTCAAGTGGTTTGTACCAAAGCTTCAAAGATAACTAATACCTATTCTTCTCAAATGTTTTAATTAAAATTGAGAAAGAATGAATACTTCCAAACACATTGTATGATTGTATGAGTTCAACATTACTCTATTAGCAAAACTAAAGACAACACACAAAAATAGAAAACTACAAGCCAGTTTCACAAATGAACACAGATGCAACTATCCTAAATGAAATCTTAGCAAACTGAATCCAACAATTCTATCAAAGAATTATACATCATGAGCAAGTAAGATTTATACCAGGGACACAAGATGTCTTGACAACTGGAAATCAACATAATTCACTACATCAATGGAAAGAAAGACAAAAAGCACATTAGCATATTAGTAGATGCCCAAAAAGTATTTGATATGAGCCAATGTCTACTTATTATGAAAACATAAAAATATGAAAATAAATGGAATTTTATTTTAAAATGATAAAAGCTACATATGATCTACAGCTAACATTCTCAATAGTGAAAAACTAAAAGCCTTTTCACTAAAATCTGACACAAAACAAGGATGTCCACTAGTCATTACTAGTCAACATAGTTTGAGAAGCCCTTGCTAGAGCAATTAAATAAGAGGATATAAAAGTACTCCAAATTGAGAGTAATGGAGTAAAGCTATCATTATTTGTGATGACATGATTATACACTTAATGAACTCTAAAGACTCCACTGAAAATCTGAAAACTAATTGAAACAATAAAATCAGTTCAGCAATATGAAAGGTTATAAAATCAATACACAAAAAATATGTTGCCTTTATATATAAAAATGATGAGCTAGAAGAAGAAATAAAGAAAATGATCCCATTTACAATCACACCAGTAAACAATAAAAACTTAGGAGAAAACAAAGCATTTTATGACTTCGTATCAAGAAAACTATAAGGCATTGTGGAAAGGAATTTTCTTTATCCATAATGGGAAGACAACATGACAAACTTTAGAGAATTGTGCTGAGGATTAAAAGAAATAATGCACATGTGTTTTTGTTTTCATTGACATATGCTATACAATGACAACAATTCACTATTATTAGAACCTGACTCCCAGTTGAGTATGCCCTAAATCATTTCTATTGTTTTAATGACAATACCTGGCCATGTTGCTTTGATGATCCTGATAACAGAATCAGATGAAACACATGATATCAATTTGCTCCACATTAGATAACAACAGTCCAAACTGCTATTCGGAATGAAGAAAATTAAATGAGTATTGTAACATGAATATTTTCTCAGTTAATGACTAATATTAACTAGTATTAACTAATATTAACTAGAATAGTCCCTGTTCGCTCTGCTTTGCTATGTCTGCCTTTGAATTAAAAAAAAAAAAAAAAAACAAAACAGTGGTATTTCCTCTGTAAAAAGAATTGTTCTTTGGGTTGCTTTTGGTTCTGTTTCTGTCACATCATGCTGAATTAATTATATGGGCTTTTGAAATAAAGAGTCTGGTTAAATGGAGTCCTATAAAATGCAGTGCTGTGGGAATCTCTACTAATAAATATAAGGATAAAAGCAACTTTTAAGTAGCCTCTTTCCCAAAGAACATCATATGGAATAATATTACGTTAGTAAACATTGCTGTTACTTAACATACATGAGCCATATCAAATAATACTCCTTATTTTTCCTGAAGTAAATTTAAAATATTTGCATAATTAAGGATAGAGAACATGAAATCCAGACATTTTGTTTTAGCCATGCTTTCAAAACAATCACATTAAGTATTCCAGGTTTTTACACTGAACTGTTCAGAGATTTTAAATATGTGAACATAAAATCTAATGAATTCCTGGTGAATGTGTATATTGGAAGTACTAATGTGAAAACTAATGGACCAATCATTTAAAATGATTCCTTAGGTATGTTTATAGTGTATGATGCACACAAATATGAATGACTTTTTAACAGATGAGTTGAATCATTAGATGCCATCATTGCACTCACAGTCATTTTCTCTAAGTTATGAACAAAGTTTGAAGTTTGACGTTTGAAGGGGAAGCAGATGGGGAGCAGTTTGGAGGACAAGGACAGAATCCTAAGGAGCTCATGCTTATTGACACAACATTTTTGTTGAGCATGGCTTGAACAGGAACCAAGTTATATAGAATAAGTGTTCTAAGAGAGAAGAGGCTTGTTTCTACACTATCAAGTGATTACTCCTTTGATGTCCACTCCATATTTCTTACACAGCTCAATAGGTGAAAACAAGGAGAATCTTTGTATTTCTACAGGGGATTAGGGTTGAGGGAGAGAGAAAGAGAGACAGAGACAGTGAAACAGAGAGACAGGGACAGCAGAGACAGACAGAGAGAATTGATAGCAGTGTCCTAAAAAAAATAATTTCAATAGTGGAAAGTTGGTTAATTTTGATGGTACGTGATTCTGATAGCTACTGCTCTGTGTCCAAACTATAAGGTATTGAAAATGTTAATTATAGAGTATAATTTTTTTAGTTGGAAACTTATTCCCTTTAAAATGGAAATTTCCTAGACAACAACAAATGCTGTTGTGGATGTGGATAGAAAGAAACAGTTTTACACTGCTGGTGGGAATGTAAACAGATTCAGCCATTATGGAAAGTAGTGTGAATATTCTCAAACTAATAAAAATGGACCTACCATTTGACCCAGCAATGACTCTTCTGGGAATCTACTCAAAGGAGACTTCAATGTGGGTACAAAGGGACACCTGTGCTTGGATGTTTATTGCATCACTATTTATAATTGCAAGGACATGGAAACAACCCAAGACAGAGGACTGGATGAAAAAGATGTGGTATATATATACAGTGGAATATTACATATCAATTAAAAATGACATTTTGGATGATTTTTTGGTAACATGGATGTATCTAGAAGAAATCATATTGGCAGGAAAAAGTCAGAAGGAAAAAGACAGAAGCCAAATGGTTTCACTAATATATGCATAATCAAATGAAAGTACACAACTGGGGGAGGGGACTAGCTGGAGTGGTCAGGGAGGGGAGGCAGTGGGTGACCCCCAGGGATCACAATGATGTGAAATATATATATATATATAAACTATTCAAATAAAAAATAAATAAAATGGAAATTTCCTGATGTAACATATTTTATTTTTATTAAATAATTTACTTATATATATTTCATATCTTTGCAATCCCCATGGTTCACCCCCCACCTTCCCTCTTGGCAATTCCCACCCTCTCCCAGCCCCCTATCCGAGTTTTGTACTTCAGTTTGGTTGTTAGCTTGTTTTGACTTTTCCCCATGGCTTTTTGTTTATTTTTTTCTATATCCCATATATAATTGAAACCATTTTGTGTCTGTCTTTTTCTTTCTGACTTGTTTCTGCTAATATGATTTCTTCTAAGTACATCCATGTTATCATAAAATCATCAAATTTGTCATATTTAATTGATAAATAATATCCCATTGTGTATATATACCACATCTTTTTGATCCAGTCATCTGTTTTGGGACATTTGGGTTGTTTCCATGTCCTTGCAATTATAAATAGTGCTGCAATAAACATCTAAGCACAGGTGTTCCTTTGTACAAGCATTGAGGTCTCCTTTGGGTAGATTCCCAAGAGAGCAATTACTGGGTCAAATGGTAGTTCCATTTCCATTAGTTTGAGGGTGCTCCACACAGTTTTCCATAGTGGCTGTACCAGTTTACATTCCCACCAGCAATGTAAGTGTTCCTTTCTCTCCACATCCCCGCCAGCACTTGTTGTTGCCCATTTTTTGGATGTGGGCCATTCTTATTGGTGTAAGGTATTATCTCATTGTGGTTTTGATTAGCATTTTCCTGATTGCTAATGACATTGAACATTTTTTTCAACTGCCTGTTGGCCATAGATCAAGACAACTCCCTCACACCATGTACAAAAATCAACTCAAAATGGATAAAAGACTTGGATGTAAGACCTGAAACCATAATATAAATAGAGGAGAATGTGGGCAAAGCCCTCCATGAGATACAATCCAGAAATTCATTTCTGGATACATCTATAGCCGGTAAAAAAAAATGAAGAAAAAATAAACAGATGGGACCACATCAAACTAAAAAGCTTCTGTACAGCAAAAAAGACAACAGAAAAAATAAAGAAACTCAACCAACTAGGAAAAAAATTTTACCCTCCATACAAGTGATAAGGGTCTGATAACAAAGATACACAAAGAACTCACACAACTTAACAAAACTTAACAAAAACAAAGAAAAAAATGGGAAGAATTAAAAAGACACTTCTCCCTAGAGGAAGTAACATAACACTTTAAAACATTAATTATTCTTTATACTTTGGTATTTTAGCTGCTGGAAGCTGGGGAGAAGTTGCTATCTGCAAAAAAGGCAAAAAGTCATCAAAGATAGAGAATTTCTTTCACATTTTTACTCAGAAATATGTTGCAATTTAGAAATATTTCCATTTTTTCCTGCTGCAAGAGACCTGTAATAAAAAACCTTTCTGGAAATGCTATTATGGGAATAAGTGAGATAATGCATATAAAGCACCAGAGTACTTGGGAAATAATAAGTTCTTTGTATATGTTAGATATAAAAATTACCTTACCATTTACCAAACAATACCATCTTGGAATTTTCTGGGTGTTCCTAGTGGAGTTGAGAGAAAGCGAAGACTAATATTTATCTTATGCATTCATAGGCTAATTTTCCTAAATATTCTCGCAGCAATTTTTGTTTAGTTAGTGAGGCATTGTGTGAGGTAAGAGCAATTTCAAGCTGCTAAAAGAAACTAGACAATTTATTTAAGGTTGCAGAATAAATCACTGGTAAAGTCAGAAGTTACTCAGGTCTTGTAATATAATTCTTATTCCAATATCCTATTATCCTTGCTAAATTCTTACTAAGGCCTAAATGTTGAAAATACATGGACTCTTACATGTCAATTCTATGAAGTTATACTGGGGCTCATTCACTGTTAGCATGAAAGTGTTAGCAACAATAAAAAGAATGGTTTAATGGTCAAATATAAGAAATCATATTTTAAGAGATAAAAATAAAAATGCTGTAGCTAGAGTTTGATGCAATCAAATATCGAGGTGGGAGAAACAATTCAGAAAAGAGCAGTGGGTGTTAGCAAGTTTTTATTCTCTAGGAACTAGTGTTTTTTTCCAACCTGATTTAATGGAGTGGTTTCAGAAATAAGATTTTCATTTCTCATGCATAATTTTATATCATTGATTTACTAAATATTATGATTACTAGACATTACTGTCTCATTATAGCAATTTTGGGATTGGAAAGGTTGGGATGTCCAGCCACTATGTGAATATGGGACTTTTAAGAACTATTTGTAAATTTTGAAAAATTTGTTCTCTCATTTCCTTTTATAGGTACATGCAACATTAGACTGGAAATGTATTAATGCTTTTCAAAGGTCAACTGTTATGAATAAAACCTCCAGTGTTCAAGAGTAGATGCTGTGCAGATCATAATTATGAGTTAGGGCTGTAATTGTAGTATCAAATTAGATAGTTGGTTAATGGTCCAAGACACATGACAAGTGCTGCTCCTGCAAAATGTTTGGCAACTAATCAAAGGATTACTTGTTGAACTAGAGTTCTTCCTATGAAAGAAAACCCAATAAATTATCAATGTATTGGTTCATATCCTCCAAGATTTCTCTGAAGTTCTTAAACATTGAAACCCAATGTATCAGCTTAGTGTTTACAAACCGAAGCATTTTCTTATTTTTCAAATATATTTAGAATAATTTATAGTATTACATTTTATAATTTTAATGTCATTATCATTTTTCTCTAAGATACCTTTATTTTGAGAAAAGTCAATGATTATAGTCAAAATCAAATAAAATGACAAACATTTTTGTGTTTTGTTCTGGGTCTACTCAGTGAATCAACAGTATGACTTAAAATACAAATATACTTGAAAAGACATCCTGTATATAATATATATATATAATTAAAAAGAGGTACAATTAAATTTCTGTTGCATGTGAAACACCAATCCTAGATTTTAGATACTTTCCACTGAATTTTACTTATATGAAAAAACTATTTTGGTAACGTGTATAAAATTGAATGTTTTAAGTTTTCAGGGAGAAAAACACCTTTTCATTAGTGACATTATTTTTTATATAACTATTGCATATTCAGATACTCTGTCACCACTTTGCTACTTTTGCCAATAATTTAAAACAATAATAAAAAACAATTCTATCATATCAACATTTCAATGACATTTCATATCAAGCTCCATTTTTCAAAATACAATTATTATTCTATCAACTTTTATTTTCATTCACTTATAAAATTATGATTCAGGGAGCACAGTTTTACATTTAAATATTAATACATTCTTCATTTACCCTCCACCAAGTTCTAGTGTTACTATCCTATCACGTTACGTGCTTATCCCCTTCTTCCTCACCCCCTCTGATAACATATTTTTTGACAGAGTTTAAGACCTAGCTATTTTTGTTGTGTTCTGCCAGGTTTTCTTTTTCCTTTGGTTATTTGGTTTTCACAATTTTAAGCAATTTAATTAAATTACATAATAATTGCTTTTAACTTTCTGACTTTTTTCACTTAGCACAATTACCTCAAGACCCATCCATTATTTTGTCCTAAAAGACACCATTTTAGTCACACCTGGAAGGGAGGCCCCAGACAGGTAGTGTCCTATTGTCCGGAGGGCGCGGGGGAGGGGGGTGCAGGCCACATGTACACTGCCAGGTGTAGCCATGTTGGCCCGGAGGCCTTCATGCGGCCCGGGGCTCCGCCCCTTCTGCCTTGAGTTTTGATGTGAGGGTTCACACCCCTTCCAGGTTGCCACACCTGGAAGGGAGGCCCCAGACAAGTAGTGTCTTCTTGTCTGGAGGGGACAGGGGTGTGCAGGCCAACTGCACACTGCAGGGGGAATAGCCGGGTCGGCCCAGAGTCCCTCATGTAGCCCGGGGCTCCCACCCTCCCACCCCTAGCCAGTGGGGAGCAAAGGTGGTTAAGGTGGTTAAGACCCCAGGGTAAGCCCCCCCAAGTCTGGAGAGCCCAGGAGGGGGGACGGATGGGGTTGTACCAGTGGATGGTTGTTGCACGGCAGCCATCTGCAACCCAGATTGGCCAAGGCATTTGCCCCCAGGCCCCAGCCCAAGGAGGGATTGGGATGGCACATGCATGAACATCTGGACCCCATCCCAACGCAGGGAGGTACCAGCACACAGGCTGGTTGGGGGGGTTGCGGGGGGGGGTGTGCCCCCTCCATTTCATCACTCTCCAGCTAATCTTCAGGAGGAACAAGAACATATATAACACAAACCCCATCATAAAATGGTGAGGGACCAAATAAATATCCAGCTCACAAACCTGAGCTGGACGCAGCAGATGGACATCAAAAGAACCAATCCAGGTGAGAGAGGAGAAACATCTATGATATCATGAAGTGCACTTATGCTCTCGCTGGGTCTGGAAGACCCAAGACCTCATTTCGAAGATGCCTTCTGGAAGAGCAAGGCGCCCCTCCCCAGTTTACCAGAGAGGAAAAGAAAACCAAAGACTGGGGGCGTTGGCCCCACAGCAAAGCTGAAAACTGAGGCAGAGGGGATCATATACAATAGCCAATCACAATTGCCTGTATCCACAGAGAAACTTCTTTACTGGCAATGGCAGGGGGTGAGACCCCCTAAATCTGATGCCAGAACCATAAGGTAAAGCAGCAAAACAACAGAGATGGGGTTCGAGAAGACCGCCTCCAATGAGAAAGCATGGAAAGACCACAAATAAAAATAGACTGGCTGCTCAATGCAAACATAAGACTGAAAACCTACCATCAAGGCTCGCCTGGTTCTAAGAACACAGTCCTTCACCCAATGAAAGAACACTACCACAGGAAAGAAAGAGACTAATGGACTTAATACAGACTAGCAAACAACAAAGAGTGGCGTGTGAGAGAATGGAGGGGGCACCTGAGGGATGGAGGTTGGGGAGATATCCCAAAAAACCATTTACTTAGTTTGTGATTTAAAGAATAAAAAATAAATAAATAATTTTTTAAAAGACACCATTTCATTGTTTTTAATACCTCAGCAATATTTCATTGAGCATATATTCCATAACTTCTCAGTTATTTGTTTGTGGGAATTTAGATGAATTTCATGTTTTGCTTATTGTGGATGGTTGTATTCTGAAAATATGATTTCATAGATATTTTTGGGTTAGGGCTTTCATATTTTTTGTTAAATATCTAAAAGTTTTATTGTTGGATTATATGGTTTTTCTATTTGTAAATTTTAATGAATATATAAACTGTTTCCCATATAGGCTGCACCAATTCCAATTTCCATTAATAGTGAATGAATGTTGCTTTTTCTTCACACTCTCACCAAACTAGGTTTTAGTCTTTTGGATATAAGCTATTCATTCTTGCATGGGTGATGGCATAACTCATTGTAGTTATGGTCTGCAGCTCTCTTATGATGTGCTGTTGAGCATTTTTGATGTCCCTGCAATACATTAACATGTCTTATTTGGAGAAATATTTACTTAGGTCTTTTGCCAATTTTTTGATTGGTGTTTTTATAATTTATTTTTTGGTCTTTGTGTTAGTTTCTTTTGTCTTACGAAAGATTTTTAGTTTATTATGATCCCGTTTGCTTGTTTTTACTTTTTCTCACCTTACTATTGGAAATAAATCCCCAAAAATGACTCTCCTACTGTTTCAGGAATGTATTACCTGTATTTTCTTCTATGTATTTTATGATTTAGGTCTTATATCCAATTCTCTAGTGTATTTTGAATTAATTTTGTGTGTGGAATTAATAGTGATGTAGTTTCAATTTTCTTTGCATGTGGCTCTCCAACTTTCCCAGCACCATTCGTTGAAGAGGTTTTTCTTTTTCCACTGCATGATCTTAGCTATTTTGTCAAAGGTTAACTGTCCATATGTATGGGTTGTTTTTGGGTTTTTGATACTATTGCTTTGGTCTATGTTTCTGTTTTTGTTACAATAATATACTGTTTTAGTAAACATATTTACTCATGCAGCGATCAGACAGGATTTTACTAATGAAGAATTTGACTTAGAAAACAAATGAACCAAATATGAAAGAACCAAAAATGGAATTCATTTTGACTATTTTTAAGAAATCATTTGCTTGTTTTTAATTTGAAATATTTCACCCCCCCTCTATTACTTCCCCAGTATTTCATACTTATTTCAATTATCACTTTATCTTGTTATCTTCCAAACACTGCTACTATGTCTCCCTCACAAATTATGACTTTACCAACATGAATCTGCACCTTATTTTTTAAAATGACTTCATATATTTATTTAACCTTTTATGAGTTTACAGTTTAACAGACATAGTTTAAATGTTTTTATCATCTCATCCTTAATTTTCATCAAAAAATAAAACTCTGTCCAGTTGATAATATCAAGATTCTTATTTTTAAAATAGGGAAAGAAAAGTTTGAAAAAGTTATGTGAAGAGCTAGTTTGAAGCCTTACAAGTCTGATCCTAACAGTTTATTCTTTAAGTATACTACTCCACACAAACTTTGTAGCCTTTATTTATTGTTTGGGTCCCACTTGTGAGGCAAAGATGAGATGGAAGAAATAGCCATATATCATGGCAACATTGAAACAAGAATCGCTGAAAGATAATATATGGATTTTTGTAGCCAAAAATTATATCTGTATTTAATTTTTAATTAATTTGTTAGGTGTTCAAATGTCTATATAGCTTTTGTGTTACACTTTTACTCTTCAAATTCTTCATTCACCCTTTGCCGAAATGCCTGTGTTAATGCTCTATTCTCTTCTTCCCTGTATCCCCCCCCCTTCCTGTTCCATGTTGTTGGTGGCTGAGCACAAGGTACAAGAAAGAGACCACCAGAGAGATGACTTAGCTGCAGAGGCTAAAGGCTGATTTAGAAGTAATGAACCAACTGACAGTTTATTAACAAAAGAAAGGGGTATATATAGAGATAGGGCAAGCCTAATACAGGTGAATTTTAAAGGAAGGCAAATGGTGAGGGGACAATAAAATTGGCTAACATCTTAGTTTTTGAGAGGTAATTGAGGGTAGGGGGCTTGCTGACAGGTGGTCGCTATCTCTGTTAAGGGGTATTTTTTAGGTAAATATTTTGGAGGGGCAGCGGGTGCCATCACAGTTTTAGAGGATTTAGTGCTAGATTTTGTCTCTAGTTTGCTGGAGGCAATTAAGGTGAGAGGGAGTTTGCTCCATCTCACCGCATGAGCCCATCTGGTCTGTGAACGGCATTCCGCACCATGTGGTATGTATCACCATATGGTATGTATTTAATAGTTTTAATTTAATTACAAATACCTCAGGTAAAGGAAACAGGAAGAACATATTTCATGGTGGACAAACCAAAGCCTTACAACTTAAACACTCTAGAATATCAACAGAAACATGTGATTGACAACAAACAATTTCCCTTCACATAGAAATGGGAGGGTAGTAGAAGTGAAACAGCAGTAAATAGATTTTATAGTGGGCCAAAGGATGGTGCCAAGATAAGGGACAGGTCACTATTTGTGTGCTCTCACCAACATACACAATTGCAGTACCATTCAGTCTCAGGGAATGGCATCCATGGGGGTTACTTAACAAACAGGGGAAACAAAGACTCCTTAAGGCCACAAGTGACTAGATATCTCACTGCAGCTATGGTCCACAGTGTCCAGAAATCCCAAATAAGGGATTGCTCATTTAAGATGGTGTTGTTTTGTCAGTGAGACCCTGGAGCTTATGGCACACTGGAACAATAAGCAGGATTCACTTCTCAGTGAAAGCTGGAGATGCTCACAAGGTGGGGCTGCTGAGATGACACTGCTTTAGACAATAGTAACTATCTGAAAGCTGGACTGGACAGCACCAGACACTGCACTGAACAACAGAGGTGACAGCACCAGGGTGTGGTAACAGATGATCACATGCAGTGGACAGCTCTCAGAGGTGACACACACGTAGTGTTCTGGTTTCCTGTCAACAGTGCAGGACAGTATTGTCTAATAGTGCCAGTCACCACTAGTCACCAGGAGGTGGTTTCAAAGACACCAGAGTTAATAGCCCTTTGTGAATTGTTGGCTAACACTAATAACAAACAGCTCTTTGAGACACAGACTGTTCTTGTTTGGTGCTTGTTTGTTTTTGGTTTGCTCTATGGTACTTGTTTCTCTTATTTCTCTGGAGTACAGCTGGTTTCTTTGGAAACCAGAAACAGAATTTCAAGTTGACTCCTCCCCTACCATATAACCTCTTTTAGTTATATTATATCCACTCTACAAGCCTAATTGGACCACTCAGCACCAATAAGCTCATTCTTAATTTCTGATCCAAATAATTAAATAATAAGCTGGACTTGAACCTGATTGATTGATTCATTTAGCTCAAACCTGCTTGGACAATTCTATGATCCAGATACCATGTATAAAAAGGAAAATGTTGGTGCCTGCAGAGACCTGCCCTACTCCAAGAAGTGTGTTTCAAGAAGCCACAGCTACAGCTGGTCTAAATGAGTGGGAGGCACTCTGCACCTGGTAGCCCTACAACGGGCCAGGTGTAATAAAGTAAAAAGTTGGAGGAGAGAGCTTCAGCATCACTGGAACATGGGTCCCAGCTACTGCAGTGTGGTTCACTGGGAGTCTGTCATGTTGGCTCAGGACTCTATGGGCCTCTCTACTGCATATGGCTCCAGGGAGTCACAGCAAGGAGCCACAGCAATGGTGCTAACCCATGGGGCTCCATGATCCTTCCTACCATCACTGCAGACCTCTGCTGGCAGCCTGAGCCCAGTGGAGCCATTCGTAGCAAGCAGTAAAATGCTTGTCACCTGCTTCCACTTGCACTGCCTATGTGCAGTATACTTCTGGAGCTGGCTGCCTGAACCTGGAAGGGGTGGGCTCTGGCACTCAAACCTTTCTAGAATCAGGGAAGGGATTGCCCACAGGCAGCAACTCCCACTGCTGGCCCCAGAGTGACCATGTTTGCAGCTGGAGCATCAGTGCAGGAAATTGCTACTGCTGCTTCCAGTGACTCCTGGCAACCTCTGCTGGTCAACCATCCAGCTGTGCTAGAACTTTGGTGGTTGGCATGAAGCTGTTCTCTTCATATAGAAACATATGATATTGTAAACAAAATTTAAATTACTAATAAATAAAAGAACAAGTTGAACTGCTTTGGGGGGATGAAAAATGTTGATTTAAAATTGAATGATTTAAAGCCAAGTTTTAGACAGTTAATGGAAAGGTCTCCAATTATGTAGATTAATTTTATTGTTACCATTTCTTATTTAAGAAAAATATATTGTCAGGTTAGCCATTTCTGGTCACAAATAGATTCTCACCAACACTATCATTACCCCCTACACCCAATCCTTCTCTAGAAACGCTCACTAGAAAGCACTTATCCCAGTAATTACATAATTGCATTAGTGGGGTAGCAAGGCTTTTCATAACTTCCCAAAATTACCTATTAATTATATATATTCACTTTTTAAAACCAATACTGATAGAAAACTGCCTTTGCATTCTGTCACATAAGAAATCCAATGCAGAAGTTTATTCAAAATTGCATGAACTTTGTCAAATCACTTCTCTGGATCTCAGTTTCTGTGTTTGAAAAATATTAAAAAATTTAGCTACATTAGAATTTTATTTTATCTATTTACTGAGGTACCATTGGGTTACAACATTACATATGATTCAGAGGTATATGATTACTCCCTTGAAATGTAGTTTACAACATCACACCCATCACCAGGGTATTGGAAATCCCCCATCATAGTCCAGAAGTTGTAAACTTTTCATGAACTAACACATATTTGAGAGATTATATTGAAAGTATTGGGCTGGCTATATGTATATATATATATGTATATATATATATATATTTGCAACTTTTCCTATATTTCAATTACAACAACGAGAATAAAGATTCATCTCAGTGCTCAATGCATCTGACTGCCAAACAGAAGAATTCAGATTCCTTAGTATATATAAACTTAAAATCTATCATTAATATCTTTATCAAAACATTTTTGTTATTTTATAAAGAATTCTATTCTTTATGTCTCCTTACCAGGATTTCAACAGGTCAGACTTAAAGAGACAATTTTTCTAACTCGTATTAGACTTATACTTGAGAACATGCTCTTATTCCTTTGACATATTCTACACTGTATATATACATGTGTATTCAGCTATTATAAAATAGCTCATCATTTTCAATTTGTGCCATTTTTGCTACACTTTTGGAGAACTAAAATTTTCACTCTGTTTTTTGTCATATCCTGATTGTGGTCAATGATTAAAGCTGTTTCTGTAGACACTTTCTATCATCAAGTTCTAATTGTGGTCTATAGACCCTCAAACTAAATAACAGAATGAGTAATCTAAGGACACTATTCCCCTTTTGGTTTACAAGTTAACTGTGTACAAGAATAAAGACTGCCTTTTCTTTACCCTCACCAAATCTTATATGTGACTGTGAAAAAGAGAAGGTGAAAGAAAGGGAGTATATGAGATGGGGGAAAGAGAAATCTACCATTGAAATACGGGTGCAAAAGTATATATGTGTTTTTTCTGTGTGTGCTTGTATGTGTGTGAATGACTATGGCATAAAATATAAAATGACAGTAGTCTTTTCCTAGTGGTTTATAGAGAAAGGAATTACAGATAGTATTTTATTATCAAGCCACAAATAGGTTTTCCTTCACTATTACTCCCTTTATAATTATTAACCCATCTATATATAAAATCTAAGAATTTTAATAAGCCAAAACTGGAAATTCTACTTCTGTAGATTTATATTTCAATGCCATATTGCATATGTTTATAAAGCTTTGTATCTCAGATTATGCTTTTTCCATTCTTAGGACAGAAAGAGCTACAGGTAAGGCTTTATAAAGCATTGTAGTGAGTAAAGTTCTATTCATTATATCGATCAAGAAGATTTTAAATAATTTAAGCAATCAAATAATATGTTGACCAGAGACCACCAGATGCAGAAGACACTTTAGAGATAATTTATTAAAATTCTGCCATTTTAAAGATGATCAGAGACCAACAGAAGTGAAATGAGTAATCTAAATTCGCCTAGCTGATTAATGGCATTCCTAGGACTTGAATCCAGCATTCTTGCTTTCCATTTAGTACTCTTTATTTTTTATTTATTTTTTTAAAGTCTGTTAATAGTTTATTTTTTTTGTTTTTTTGAATTTAACAATATTTTATTACGTAAAAAAGTCATTCACAAAATCACATGTAATTTAAATATTATATAATTTATTAACATAAAGCTCAATAATATGCAAAACTGATGTACTAAAAATCAGAAAGATTCTGGTTGGAAGTAGACTGAAAGGGGGTGTAAGTGGAATTACTATGGTGATAGGAATGTCCTGAATCTTATTTTGAGTATATGCAATAATCAAAACTTATCAGAATGGGCACTTGATGGCTGTACATAGTATAAGCTGAATACATAGAAGCAGAGAGAGTAGAGAGGCACTAAGCTAGTTAGAGGCACTAACAGCTAGTTAGGTAAGATGGAGATATGTGTCTAACATGTAGCAAGGTGATCAGTTGATAATAACACCACTTCATCTCAAGTGTTCATTCAGTGTATTTTACAATTTCCATTTTTATCTTTTCTTTGACCTAATTTCAACTTCCATGAAATTAGATTTATTTTTTTGTTATTGATGGCTAGTTTAATTTCAGTAAGGTGAAGAAACACACCAAATGGTTTCACTCTTTTGAAATTCTTTCATGCTTTATAACTTAACATATAGTCAATTTTATTTATTTTTTTAATAATTAATTAAATAAAATTTTATTAACAAACTAACTCTCTGAGGTAAGTTGGTGTCATGTCCATTTGATTTTGCACACAAATGTATACATGCACACATACAATATAGCACGCTATATGCGTACAATGGCAGTATATATTATTCAAATGCAGCAACAACCAGAATCTGTATAGAACTTAGATCAACAAAAAAATATTTGGATAGGAATATTTTATGTAGGGAGTTAGGAAAGTGAGGAAGGAGGGATAAGAGAGATTGAATTTAGTTAAAGAGGTTGGGATTGAATGTAAATATGAAACATTTAGTGAGTTTATTATGTTTTAGAAAATGTTTTATATAGTGTAAAAGGATGGTTTATAATGTATTAAACAAAGGGAAGAAGTGGTTTAGGAAAAATTAGATTAGGCAAAATATTAGTTTTTGTGGATGGTATGGGGGCAGGGGATTTATTTATTAATTTATTGTTGTTATTTTATTAGTTATTTGTTGTTATTTTTAAAATTTTTTAAATTTATATATATTTCACATCATTTCAGTCCCTGGGGGTCACCCACCACCTCCCCTTCCCACCCGCTCCAGCTGGTCCCCATTCTCCCCTTGTGCAGTTTCATTTGGTTGACCATATATTAGTGAAACCATTTGGTTTCTGTCCCTTTCTATCTGGCTCGTTTCTGCTAGAATGATTTCTTCTAGGTTACATCCAGGTTTCCATAAATTCATCAAATTTGTCATTTTTAATTGATGAGTAATACTCCATTGTGTATATATACCACATCTTTTTCATCCACTCATCTGTTCTGGGGCATTTGGGTTGTTTCCATGACCTTGCAATTATAAATAGTGCTGCAATAAACATCCGAGCACAGGTGTCCTTTTGTACCCACATTGAGGTCT
>PVHY01008172.1:0-63047 GCA_004024945.1 Uropsilus gracilis
CCGCAGCACAATTTATAATTGCAAGGACATGGAAGCAACCTAAATGCCCCAAAACAGATGACTGGATGAAAAAAATGTGGTACATATACACAATGGAATATTACTCAGCAATTAAAAATGACAAATTTGATGAATTTATGGAAACCTGGATGTACCTAGAAGAAATCATTCTAGCAGAAACGAGCCAGATGGAAAGGGAGAGAAACCAAATGGTTTCACTAATATATGGTCAACCAAATGAAACTGCACAAGAGGAGAATGGGGACCAGCTGGAGCGGGTGGGAGGGGGAGGTGGTGGGTGACCCCCAGGGATTGAAATGATGTGAAATATAGATAAATAAATTTAAAAAAATTAAGATTTGGGTTAGTTTATTAATCAAGAGTCATAACTAGATAGATCAGTAAAGGCTCAGGATACACAAAATAGTGCTAGAGAACAAAAGAGGAAATATCAGTTATGGTCTCATGCCCTGTTTCAAGTTTAGAAAGTAGTAAATTAATAGTTGCAGATATTCTTTTTCCATCATTATATTTATTATTTTTGTTTATATACTCACTTTTAATCATACTTTTAGAAATGTGGGTTTATAACTAAACTGAAACAAACATCACAAAGATGCGGCTTAGAGTCTAATTTTCAGAAACTATAAGTACATTTTTATTTCACAGAGTTGATTGCAACTGTTATCTTAAGCAGAAGCAAGTTATTGTAGATTTTTTTTACTTGCAAAATAATATGGTTAGAGTATGGACATGAGTAGTTGAAGTAGAGAATTGGGCTATTTTTTTCCCTTACCAACTCTATCCCTATATAGATCTTCCTTTCCTTTGATGGACTGAAAATCTGGGATCTTTCTAAGGATCTGAACTCAGTCATACAGGACTCAGTCAAACAAACACTTTTTGTTTACAATTTACTTTTTTCACACTGTTGTATTCCCTATAGTTCCCCAATACCGTGTCAGAATTGACAAGGCGACCAGACTCAGAAATCTCAGGAACCAAGTATTTGGTTGGGGGTTTGCAGCTGTGAGGTTCTGCAGTCTTTATGTGTTTGCCTGAAGTTACGCTGCCCCATTACTGTAGGACTTTTGTAATTTCAAAGGGAATACCCCACCATTCTAACTACTGTAGTAGTTGTAGTAGTATTTAACTTCAAATACAGCCGTCGGTTCTTTGGCTGTTGTTTTTCTAAAACTTACTCTAGCTCCACAAACTCCTAATCCCCTACATTAAGTTCTTTCTTTTTATGATGTCTATTTCTGCTTTACTAATATTTCTATTTATATCACAGTAAGAGAAACAAGAACATCCTTCAGACTTTAGTTCAAAAGTGACATAATTTTCACACAGATTTCTTCACTGTAACTATTAAAATTTCCTCAATAAACTGAAAAATAAGGTACAAGCTATTTGCAAAGAAGAAAATTTTCTGATAGAAATTTGTTTCTAATTAACATATTCTTTGAAATGTTAACATAAAAGTACCTTTTTTTTAAATTCCACAGTTTTATTACATTTTCAATATATTAGAGCTTAAAAACACAAGACCATGTCATTTTGGTTAAAATTTGCCCCATAAAAATATTAATAAAAGTAAAAGTCAGGAAATGACTGACACATGTAAGGCATTATATTACCCAACATTTAATTTTTCCCATCAAGATATTAATGCACAAATATCACTCAATAATTTGACTCATAGGAGACAATTTTTAACCTAATTACAAAAAAGTCTATAAATGCTAAACAATTTGTAGACATGTTAAGTGGGATTTTACTTTTTAAAAAAATTAAAGATAAGGATAATAAGCTATTCACTTGATTGACACTAAACATAACTATATTACTTGAGCATAATAACTTTTCCTGAAATATCTTATAAAACTATCTCTAATTTTATTCTAATTTTCAGGACAAAGTAAGTGACATGATATAATTTTCTTATTGAAAATACAATGAGTTTTCCTCTCAATATATAAATGCACCTCAGTTTTCAATGAAGGAACAGAATAGTCTCTCCTAAAGTTTTGGGGCCTCTTGCAATTATAATGAAATAGGTTCAGGTCTATTGTGTGAGTGGGTATGTGCTTGGAGAACTAGTTTTGGAATGAATAATATTTTCATTTCTCTGCTTAACAGCAGTTACCTCTTTTCTGGGATATAAATGCCACCTGAACCAATGAATTATTTCCAATGAGATAGCAAATGTAGGCTGAAGTCTTGCAGTTAGGTTAATAGAAACCCAAATATTTTCACAGATTAATGGCACAAGGGATTTATTGCAGCATGAAAACAGAGCATTATCTTTCTAATATATATTTTTAAATGTAACAAACATATCCCAGAGGGCTGCCACCAAATAAATTCTTGGGTATACTCACAAGTGTTATGATAAATACTAACAATAAAGCTAGAATTGTGGAGAAAATTCAATAATATCATCCATACTGATCAAGTTAATTTTGGAATGAACATGTCAACCACTGAACATTGCCTACCTCAGCATTCTTTAAAGCAGCCAAGCATGTTAGACTGTACTAAATATTTTGCTGTATATATAGATTTAACAAATTTTGATTTGATGCAGAAATTTGTTCTTGCACTGCATGTTTAACAAATATATTGACAAAGAGTAAGCTTTGGAAGAGAACACTGAGTTGGGAGTGAAAAGTTGGATTTGACTTAAAACAACTGCACTGATTAGTCTCCATCACAGTCTCTGTAGTTACCCTTTAAAATCACTGTTTTAATACTATCCACCCTGATTAGGTCATTAGGTTGGTTTGATGAGTACTTCTAGGCCATTTTATGAAGAAATTTCTGTTCTTTGATGGAGGTTACCACTACTAAACAAGGCATATAATATAATACACCTTGCTAAATCTGAGTTATTTAATAATATTTAAATATATTATATATTGTTAAATATATAAGTATATTTATATATAAATAATATATATTGGTAAATATATAATATGCATATAATAAACATTGCAAAACTCAGTGGCACACTATTTCCATTTATTTCTCATTCAAGAGTTTGCGGTTGGTTGGAATTCAGCTGATCTAGAATGAACTTACTGACTCCAGTGTACAGGGAGGATTCAGGTATATTCTAAATGCCTCTTATAGTCTTTGGATCAAGAGTTATCTGAAAGACAATCCTGTCAAACATAAAGGTAGATATACAAAAAGGCAAACCCAAGCATACAAATGCATTTTAAGCTTTGGATCCCAGTATAACTGTTAACATTACATTGTCAAATTAAGTCACATGGTCCAGTCCAGCACCAATGGTACCAGCAAAATGTTGTTTCTTCTGTGGGAAGCTAGAGGAATATGGACATAGAGGAGTGAATAGCTAAGACCAATGTGTATGTTTCAATGGCAGCAAAATTTTCTATTACCATTATTTCTCTTCAATATTTGTCTTAAAAAGCTTATTATCTTAAAAATCTAGCCTAGATAGCTTATTTTTTCTCTTCACTGTTTTTAAAAATATATATGCTTCTTATTGATAACTGTCTATTAACTGCAATTGATTATGTAAGTGTATTTCAAAAGGCTAGAGTCCTAACCTTAGAACCATTATAAATAATAATCTTTAAAATGAAGATCCACTACAAAGTGGTCTTGAAATTAAAAGTGTGGGAATAATATTGCAGCCAGAGCTAGATACATTAGATTTAAATGTTATTAAATGATTAAGATCTAGCAATTCCATAAAAATGATACTACTGACTCATTTCCATTTACTTGTGTGCAGATGACTACACATATATGGAACAGATTTAGTTAACAGTATCATGAAATAGACCTCATAATCCTGATCACATATTTCCTATCCCTCTAGTTGAACCCATTTACTTCCTTTTCCTTATTTTTTGTAAAGACAAAATATATATCTTTTACTTTTTTCAGAATATATTTCTTGAACTATTTTTCTTAACATTACATACTGGAAAAGAGAATGGGCTAATAGAATCAAGTCCTTTGAATTTATTCACTCAACACTGAATAAATTATCAAGACTTTCTGTGTAAGCACTATTTTTTTTATTGGCATAAAGTTTCAACCTACAAAATTGTGTGAATTTAAGGTGTGTTTATCTGATACATTGTCACTGCAATATGATTTTCTTTATAGTGTTATTTAACCCATCAAAGCACATAATTATCATTATTTTGTGGTTAGAGTATTTAAGATCTAGTCTCTTAGCAACTTTGAATTATATTATATGGTACTGTTGATTATAATCAACATGCTTTGCCTTAGATTTTCAGATCTTTTTTACCTTGTAACTACAAGTTTGTATCTGATAACCAACATCTCTCCAATCATCAATTTCACATCCTCTGATAACCACCATTTTGTTTCTATGAATTTATCTTTTAAGATTCCACAAATGAGAGATATTACACAGTATTTGTTTTTGTCTCACTGAGCATAATGCTCATAAATTTCAGCATCTACATGTATCCAGAGGACTATTTTAATAATAATCAAATAAATAGTCAAATAATAAATAAAATAGGACTATTTTATTGCACATTGTGACATATACATATATATAAGATCCTTGTATATATATGAGATATATAAACACACAAAAACTACACATTCCAATAGCTGCCACAGCGATAGTACCACACTTCATATAACCTGGAAATTTCATACATACTAATAGAATGAGAGTAAAAAAGGAAAACATCTCAACATAATTACAAAACCATCTTTAATTGTGTGGCTCCACTGAGAGTCACAGAGACCCCTAAGAGTTCCTGAACCATGCTTTGAGAACTGGTCTATTTTATTTCTTCTGAACTCTAGTTCAGAAGAACTGAGTTCTCTTCTGAACTGCACACATTAACTTTCAAAGTAGAAATATATGTGTATGTATTTTTTTTATCAGATTATAGAGTACTGAAAGTTGATTTGATGCTTTTTCTCTATTGGAAGGCAGTAGGCATTTAATCTTCAAACAATTCTCTTCATTTATTCTATGTGTAGTTCTTTAACACAATTACCAGTTTGTCATTAAAATGTATATCATTAACATTGGGAATTAAGTTATCTTTTTATGGTATATACTTATATCAGTCATCTTAATAGTTCATAAATTTCATGTTTTATTGCCATTGTGATTTTTATTATTTTCAGGAATCAAGTGAGTTTTGAGAGTACAAATCTCCAAAAGGAAAGCCACTGATCCTGCAAAAGATCATTATTTTCTAATATATTTTTTATTTTTAATGTTTCTTGTAAGAGTGAAAATGGCAGAAATTGAATTTGCTTTTACAGAAAAACAAACATGAAACACTTGCAATATGTCTGAAAAACCCTTCCTTTAAAACAATATTTTTAGGCTCTTTCCTTCTAAGCTTTGTCATAGGAATTTTGTTGTACAATTACTCAGCTCTAAACTCAGCTCTCTAAACCATTTACAGTCAGTAGTAAGGCCAAGTTTTGAAGGAGCCATTTATCAAAATTACTAAGCTTAGGATGCTGAAATGGATTCATAAAAATTGCTATTACAATTTGGCCTATATCTGTAGTTTTGTAACATTCATGGTGTGCAAGGGGTTACCTTAGTGAAAATGTTAGCAAAAAAAAATTCTGGCCTTGAATTAGAATTTGATGTCATCATAAGGAATCTGAAATAATCTACAGTCCTCTCCAGGAAGTATTTTTAATAAGAGCTACCATACACTGTGTAGCTCTATATGATATGCTAGCAAATGTGTCAGTTTTTTATATCTCTTTCAATGACACTATGCAGCTACATTGTGATGCAACTACCTTAATACCCATTTCATAGATGAGTAGCTGGAAATTCAATGTTGGAAATCTTACCAATGTCTCTTAGTCATAAAGTAAGAATCAGGATTTGAACCCCAGTTTGACAGTATAGCCATGTTTTCCAATAAATGCCCAGGCATACAGAGGTTAAGTGACGGTATAAATTTAAATAGTGTCTATTTGAATAGAAGTTCAAATAGTAGTCTTTCATATCAGCCCAAATTCACACTGGTGAAAGGTTTTTAGCTCACTGGTATGTACTCAATATGGATCACCTGTGGACTCTTTCCTATGTTCTCCTTATTAAAAAATTCAAGTTAACAGTATCAGACTTTAAATGATCAGCAGCTGCTGTGACAGGGAAAGAGGCTGAACAGAACAGAATTGTGCACTGGCTGCCAATTTTATTTAATTATGTAAACGACCATGCCTACCTTCAAGATGCCAACATTCCCACACTGGGAAGAAATAAAACCATGCATAATCAGTCATCTTTTTGAAATTTTGAGTAAAAAGCCACTCACTACCTCTCCAAATGTCAGTTCTCATGACATCACTTGAATACTAAAATTTCTTAGGAGTGTGCGATTAATTTTGGGAGGACAATTATATACACAAATTTGTAATTTTTCTTTTCTTTAGAAATTTCAGATAAATTGAAAATATCAATTAACAATTTTTAATCCTCCAATTCTTATTATCAAGGTAAAATCCACTTTAATTAATTCAATGTTTATTATTTCATTATGACAGTTATACTATCTCATATGATAAACTTAAAGTTTGTCTTTGAAAGAAGCTGCCGTTTGTTAGTACTTAAAAAATAAACTCACTGAGATTTAAAACATCTTTTCATTTCAGTCCCTGGGGGTCACCCACCAACTCCCCTCCCTGCCCGCTGCAGCTAGTCCCCACTCTCCCATTCATTTGGTTGACCATATATTAGTGAAACCATTTGGTTTCTGTCCCTTTCTATCTGGCTCGTTTCTGCTACTACGATTTCTTCTAGGTGCAACCAGGTTTCCATAAATTAATCAAATTTGTCATTTTTAATTGATGATTAATACTCCATTGACTCAAATGATGTGAAATATATATAAGTAAATTATTAAAAAAATCTTTTCACCATGTCTCCTTACATGACTCCTAATCAAAATCACTCTAGTCTGTCTCCAATCCACTAGGTTCTTATAGAATCTTCTTAAGAATCACCTAACAGGATTTGCTTTTCAAATACACACGCAAAAATTAATCTCACAATAGTTGTAGCACTGTTAATTTGCTACACATTAGAGTGACAATACAATGTTAAAGACTAGATAGGACATCCTATTAGTATAGATAAGTTCTGGGCTTCCTGCCTGGTGATTTGTCTGTTTCTCTTGCACCTGCAGAGTGAGAGGGTAGCAGAGATCTGCTGTGTCATCACATGATTACTTCACATGCAACTTTGAGGTACACTGTTATGGAAATAACCCATTTTAAGTGGCATACCATGACCATTTCTCTACCATCACTTATGAAAACCATCATAGTGACAGGTAATCAGTACCTAATCACTGAAGTTGACACTTGAGATTAAGGCCAAACACATCCCCTTGACCTCCAGGAGCTCCAAACATGTGTTTTTTCACTATTCTGAAGAGATTGTCACTCTGCCTCCAGTGGAATACTAAATAAGATTTTTTTTTCAAAAAGATGATGGAGTCCACAAAATAGCAGATTATGATTATAGAACTTATTGAACTGTATATCTACCAAATACTAAGAAAAACCTAAGATACGAATCACTCCAGGTATTATATAAATAGCATGAAACAAGATTTATGGTGGATCAGGAATTCAAATTGTAGTAATACATTGATTAAAGATTAGTTGGTGAAATGACATTTCTGAAACTGAAGTAACCATCACTATCAAATACTTCTATCTTCGAGACCACACCTGACAACTATTCAGCTATCACTTAAATTCTCCGGTTTTCCTTCTCTCCAAATAGAGACATTTCCACTTCCATACTCTGGCTACCAGCATCTCTTAAGTTCTTAGGGCTTTTAGTTTGGAGATTGAAGGGGTCCCTGGAAACCCAGACTTGCACACTCTAAAGGGATTCTGCTACCCACCACACAAAGCATTCTCTTATTAATCTTTAATAGAATTAGTGGACAGAAAGAGAAGAAAGGATACTAGTTGTGGGTAAGGATTCAGCCACAGTCATCCAAAATCAGGGCTTGCTACAAATCTAAAGTACCTTCTTGCTACATATCTAAAGTATCTTCTGGCCTGGAACCATAAAGGGGGATCAGGCTAGTCTCTGTCAAAGGAGCAAAAAACACCCTACAAATAACAGTAGCTATTATCCACCTCCCCATGTTTCTCTCACACACATCTCTTCCAAGTCTCTACAAATTTCAACTCCCATGTATCTCCTTCAAATGCCTCAAATCACTGATGCAAACCCCAAAGCAGGAAATAAACAGGCCCTCATACTCCACACGCTTTTCCATGATTCATCTCCAAGTGTCCTCCATCCCAGCATCTCAATCCTCCCGTTGCTGTGCAGCTAAGCTACCAACCTCTTTAGGTGAGGCAAGGAACATGGAACTACCCTTTTTTAGGGAGACATTTCTTTTACATCTACTGGTCTCTGCGAATGAATGCTGTTGTAAATAATTGTTCTCTCTCCAAGTAAACTCTCAATAGTAAGAGCCCCATTACTGAGTCTTGGAGGAAAATTCCTAGGGATGAGGGAGAAAGCCACTGATTAACACCAAAGCTCTTACTGGGACATTTCGTCCTGTGGTTTCTGTATGCCAGAACAAATTCTTAAAAATACCCTACATCATGGCAAGTTCTTATTAATCTGGGACACTCTCCTAAAGATTTAAACACATTTGCTGTCATTTGCATTTATAATTGATATTTCCACTGAGACAGAACACAATTATTATCAAATTCTCCATTATTTCATTTTACCTGTGAGGGTATTCACATGCAAATGAAAAATCTGGAGGCCAGTTGTATATTACAGAATTTGTATGGTAGATTTTTAATTACATAAAAAAATACATTATAGTCACCTATATAATGTTTTTGAATACTGAATAAAGTTCTGCCCTCATTCACTTAATTATTTCATCATACACTTTCCCCCCGGATTAATTTCTCATATACATGAAGTCACATTTTAATGTGCATCTCTAGGCTGAGAGTATATTTCCTACTATTTTGAAAGTAATGGCTATTATCATGGCCATAGAACTGTTCCTCAAACAATTTTCAGTATCATAATTAAAAAGAAAGCAGGCAAAGAGGAATTACTATATAAAACATATTACTATATTCTTAATTATTAAAATTAAAATGTTCTTAAGTACATCATTCAATATCCCCAAAAGCCCCCACCAGTTCACATGAAGCAGTAAGATAAGGTGAAAATGGCAAAACTAATCAAGAGCCCCACATTTTGAGTTCTAGCGTTTAGCTATTTCATCCTACCTTTATTTTGAATCTAGATTGTCAAGAATTAAGGAAACATAAGATATGAGCTCACCGCCCACAGACAGATGAAATATAAGGCTATATATGGAAAAAGATTTGAGAATGAGTTGAACTGCTCCTCCATAACAAAGAAAAAGGTACCAAACCAAAATGTGTAGAAGCAGAAATAGTTTTGCCAATAAACTGCACCCAGACACAGTGACCCCTTAACAGGAAATCTTACACAGGTACAGAACCTCTCCCTGAGGGGAGGCTCAGGTCCCACATGAGGCATCCCAATCTTTGGAACCAGAGACACAACCCTCCCCCCAAAAAACTCCTCAGAAAACACATACAGAAATGTATAATTTTGACAACCAAGAGGACTGTGACAGACTCAGGAGGCAGTGGGGAACTGAGAGTTGCCAGACCCAATACTAAAGGAGCATTTTTTTTAAATGTTTTTGTTTACATATGTAAATTTAACATTGTTATATGTACATAACATTGTTGTACTCCCTGTGGTCATTCTCCCACATCACCTGTGAACCATGATCTTTTGTATTAATCCCTTCCCTGATTTCCTCCTCCCTCTCTCCCCCTCCCTTGCTTTATGCTTTAGTTTGATGTCAGCTTGTTAGTGTTGACTTTTTCTTGACCTTTTGTCTGTTTTCCCTACATCCCACCTAAAAGTGAGACCATCCTGTTTTTTATCTTTTACTTTCAGGCTTATTTCCACTAGCACTATCTAAAAGAGCAATTCATACAGCCAAGCGCCTAATCCTTCATGGAGATAATTCATTAAGTGAATTTTACAAGTTCGTGCGGTTAGGGATGGGAGTTCGGGGAATGGGTGTATCTGCACGTTGTCCGGGGTGAAGGCATTAGCCTGTAATTTATTATACATTTGTATAATAAATTTTCTGTATCTTCTGTATTTTCACCTTACCTTATTAGAACAGGACCTGCCAGGGACCATTTCGGCGCACTTCTCAACTTGTCCAGGGCCTTTCCCAGTCAAGGACAGCGTGGCCAAGAGGCTCACTAGCATGACTTTCCCGCCAGCTGCAATCAATAAAGCCAAGGCCCCCGGCTGGCAATGCCCCCTGCTCGCTGCCACCTGAAGATGAGGGAGCCCCAGGTCCCATGGGGGAGGGGTGTTATCCTCACCCAGACCTTGGCTTTCTCCCTCTAGCCCTCTCTTCCTCTTGTAATTTCTACAGCTGAGCTCGCTGGGACCGCCCAGAAAGCAGATAATTCACTTGTTTATAGCCTTAGTTCTTGCAGCTATCTAAAAGGAGACACCTCTCTATCACTGTCCAGAGGCCAGCAGATTATTATGCTACATGAACTAGCGTATTGACTACAGAAACGTATACTATATGATCTTGCTTATATGTAGAATCTGAAGAGCAAAATAATCTAAACTAAATCAAACTGAAAAAAGATTGATGGTTACCAGAAGGGAGGTCGGTGTTGGATGAGTAAAGTAGGTAAAGTCAATCAAAAGGTACAAACTTCCAGTTACAAAATAAGTCAAGAAGATATGATGTTCAGCATGAGGACTATAATAAATTACAGGCTAATGCAAATAATAAGTTAATGCAAATTTGAAGAATTTGTCAGGATCGCATACTTATGATGATCATTTGCAATGTATATAAATATGCTATGATGGCATATTGACATTATTACTAATTACATTATTAGTAATTACATATTAATAATAACAATTACATATTAATAATTACATTATTACTAATTACATATTACTATTACATTAAAACTAATGTAGTATGTTAATTGTACCTTAACTGAAAACAAAACAAAACAGAGTGATAATCCTTTTTGCATTGTCCTTGCCTTTCCTTTTCTTTTACTTTGAGTCTCACCCACTGTACCTTTTCTTAAATGCCAGAGTTAGGAAGTTAGCTGTTAATTCACAGTGAATTAAAATTTCAAATGCCAGTCAAAATTTCACATTTCTTACTTTTTAGTTTACCACTGAATATAAAATATATGTCTGAAGCAGTTCATTTTCTCTGTTATTGTCTAGTTTTTGCCATTTTATTCCACCGCAGTTTTGGGAAATCATTGAGTGAATGATCCACTTGCAAGGAACAGGACAGTTTCACCTTTAAAGCCCAGTTGCTGGGCTCCTGCAACACAACAGTTAACTTTATTGGACTGTGGCTAATATATTGCTTTAGCTGTTCTATAAGGGTTAATTGTAATCAAGGGTATTTCTGAGTGCCTACTATGTGTTGTTACCAATTTGGCAGTCATTTGACCTAGGAATGAAGTGTAGAATAAGATGTCTTTAGAAACACAGTAGCAGTAGCTGGTTGCTGCACAGCCCTCCAGTTGCCTCAGCTCTCTAGGGTTTTGGCTGGCTTAGGCTCCTTCACAGTGTATCAGCAACTCTCTCAACTGTGACTGGTGCACTGCCTTTTAACAGCTTTAAATGGTAGATGCTAATGGTTTTCCAGCCTTGCATTGCTCCCAGCAGGTTTCAGTGCCTTGTATTACTTTAAACACAATATACTTCGAAACATATATAAATTAAAGCTATAATTTCGTCTCCAGTCTTTGGCATGCATTACTTGTCAAATTTTCATAGAGCAAGTGGCTGATGTTAGGCATTCCAGAAGACTTGGGTCAGAGCTTTTATTCCCTCTGCTTCCAACTATATCCAGAACCATTCATCTTTAATTCATCCATTATTTTTTTACCCAAATTTTTCACCCTCAAAATTAAATTCACATTTTTTCTGTATACTTGTTCTTTCATCTCTCTATTTTGCCCAATTCCTGCCTAGATTTCTAGAGCTAGAAGTGGCCACATATAACTTAAAAACTGGAAGACTGGAAGTGGCCACATATAACTTAAAAAACTGATGAGCTTTTTCTTTTTTTTTTTGAACTTTTTTCATACACAGAGGGAAAAGGTACACGGCAAAGTTCTGGGCTATGAACTTTGGGTACAGAGTACTCTTTTAGAAGTGAAATTGGGTAGAAAAGGTAAAAGCTGCCAACCAACAAGCCACAGGCAAAAAACAAAAAACCTTTAAAAATGCAGCTTCTGCTGGTCAAGTTCCCTCAGGTCTGTACCACCCATGTGTAGCATTGACATTCAAAAGCAGTTTAAACAACAGGGTTTTATTAACAAGGGAAATTAACCAGGAAAACAAAAAAGTCCTCAAAGCCACAAGTAACCAGTTATTTTACCCCAGTCATCATTTTCAGTCTCACAGGTCCCAAAGACACATGTCCAAGATGGTGCCTTTTTGCCCCTCCAAAACTGAGGCAGGCACTCTGCAAATGTCCAGTTCTTCTCAGGCATCTTCTCTTTGCTTCTTCTCTAGTGCAGTGTTCTAAGCTGCTCCCCTTCTCTAAGGCTCTTTAAATTTCTTCCACAATTGCTGATGCACAAATCAACTTTCCAAATCCCTGGCCATCTCCAGGTACCAGCTCACTATGCCACCTTGCTGTGGTGCCACACTCTCCACATTGGCTGCTCTTCTGCTGACCACCACGACTCCTTGCTACCACCAACTCTCTCTTTCGGGGGCTTCCCCTGGCCATGCCATGTGGACCTGATCTCTCAGCCTGCCATTTTTGTCTCCTCCCCTCCCTCCTTCCTTTTATCCCCCATTTCCTGTTTCCCATGTTCTCCTGTGGTCCTTCCAGACTCCACCCACCAGGGCATCTTGACGCCCATACAATTTTTAACTGTGTCACTACACTGTATCAGAAGTATGGAAAGGGCTGTGAGATAAATTGCTGAATGGTCAGTTAACAGGCAGTAAACCCTTCATTGTTAAAATATTAGAGATGCAGAATAAATCCTTTATCTCACCCATTAATGTGAAATAATTTCTTTATCTCATCCATCAAAAATGCTAATAGCCTTCCAGCTCTGAACCCACCACCTTCTGACTTCTGCTGCCTTTTTCTTCCCGCCACCCCTAACAAAGCCCTTCCTCCGTAATAAAAGACAGTCACCTCCACCATGTGTGCGCAGCTTCACGGACACCCATAAAAATCAACAAGGGGGCACAGAAATAAACTTCTCTTTGCTTTTACTAAACCTGATTCCAGTTTTCCCTCCTTCCTCGCTGCCCTTTCAATTTTTTGGTAACAAAGATTTGACAATTATGGTAATAGCACCAAATGTTCAGCTTTCTTCAAAGCAAACTCTCATTCTAATGAGCATCAGTTATTCTAGTATTTTAACCAGACCTACTTTCGATGTAAAGGAGTGAGTGAGAACTGGAGAGAACCTATGACTTGAAATTCAATGCAATGGAGGAGTTTTGGTTTCACTATATTGGATCTTCTAAAGTTCACTCCCACTGAAAGCATAATAGAAAGGTAAAATTTTCCTGTTCTTTATAAAGAGACTGTTCCTTTCAAGATGAATCCTGATTCCTAATAAAATCATTGACTCCAAACACTGATTTCCCTACATCTCATCTGGCAGTCTCTGAACTATACTTTCTTACTTCATTTGCAGAAGCGAAAATTAAGGGATTAGAAGTAGTTTGGTAACTTTACTCCGTGGTGGTGGTGGTGGGGGGGGGGCGGGCACTTTGTTAAGCAATGAAGCTTCCCTGCCTGGGTGGCAGTTTTAGTCCCCTACTATTAAAATACCTTTTCTTCTTGTTTCTTTCTTCTTCTGTTGGTTGTTTATTTTTTTCTAATTGCTAGTAATGTTGTTCTTGTGGGAAATAAAAGTGTATATTAGCCAGTTCCACTTCCATTCTGCAGGGATTCCATTTCACTTTAGTATTCTTTTAGATAATAAGTTGACTTTCTGTTGCCACAGTGGCATTTTTAGTAGACATGTAAGCATCCATAAGTAAAATAACTTCTAAACACTTCCAGAACACCAATTTATATAATTTTATTTAGGATATTTTCTAGATATCACTTCCAAATTATTTGGAATATTTTCCCGAAAAAAATAACTTGAATATTTTGTTATGTAGAAAAATAATATAACTCAAAAATTATTTCCATAGTATTGCTTACATAATTGTGTACTTATATTTAATATTTAATTTACTTTTAAATTGCACATGCAAATTTTAAATCTTTTTTGCTAAGATGAAACATTTCATAACCAAAAATAAGAAGATAAAGCACAAATGTTTAATATTTCAATAACATGCCAAATTTTTAAAGAACAAGGCTTTTTAATGACTGTTAATTTAATTGTAACTATTTTACTTTGAGTGACAACTGAACAGATTGTATTGAAATCATAAAGAAGTTCTATTTATGTATCAGTTAAAAACTTTATCAATAATTAGTGGTTGGCATTCAATTTTTTTACAATTAGATTACAAAGTTCTCAAACCTTTTAGAAACAAAAATTAAGAAATAACTAAAAATTAGTAATTTTTTCCTCAGAATAATAGATTTCTAGAAACATTCTCCTTCAATTTTACTCCAGATTCATTTTGAAAGCTAATTGTCCATTTTTCCTTTTTTCTAACCATGTCAAATAAAATTCAGTTTAGTTTTGTTATTTTACTTATTGAAGTCTATGAATCTTGAAAATGACATTGAAGATAGTCAAGGATAAATTCAATTTTATTATTATTACTATCAAAATACAAACTTAGTATGGATCCTCATAAAGTAAACTGGGAGACCATATGAGAAACAGCAAGGTAAAACTGCTTGTTAGCAGTCATATGCAAAGCAAATCATACTACAAAGAGAAAAAAAAAAAAAGATCTAAGCTGGACCCAATGGTAGTACCTACATACAAAGTAAAATAGTAAAATTTGTCTTGTGTGTTCTTTAATGTGTCCTATTAACTGTCTTCCTGTTGAAAGTTACTCATTTACAAGGTTAATATTTGTTTGTTTGTTTTTGCTTTTTAATCACATGTTTCTTAAAAATTTAGAAAGCATTTAAACCTGAAGAGATTAAAACCCTATACTGAAATTGGAAAATCACAAAGATAATGAAAATGATAGCTGCAGTCAATGGGTTTTTCAAGTGCTCTTCAACCATGTTTCAAAATCATCTGCATATTTTTTATACCTCCAAGACATGAAAAAGTAGCAAAATCTGTTGAGAATTAAACATGTGAAGTCCTAGGTAGAGGGTCTATTTCCATTTGCAAACAGTTGTGAGAACGTATAGTTCCTTTATTTCTCATACATATTTCAGATATAACATATATTATTATGCTAATCTCTGGTATATAACATATCAATTCAATATGTATATATTGCAAAAAATCACTACCATAAGTTTAGCTAAAATTTATCACCACACATAGTTATACATTTTTTCTTGTTATGAGAAATTTTAAGATCCACTTTCTTCCTAACTTTCAAATACACAAGAGTATAATTAACTATAATCCCACTTTTGTACAATGCAGTCACAGAATTTTTTCATCTTATAACTGAAAGTTTGTACTTTTGACACATGTCACCCATTTTACACCCCATTCCCTGTCTTGGGAATCACTAATGTGTTCATTTTATCTTTGTGTTTTCTTTTCTTTTCTTTTTGATTTTACATATAATTGAGATTACATAATATTTGTCTTATCTCTGACTTATTTCATTTAGCACAGCATCTAAGCTTCACCTATATTGTCAAAAATGGCAGAATTTCCTTCCTTTTTATGTCTGAATAATATCCTTATATGTATATCACATTTTTTTTCCTCTTTCATTTATTGATGAATACTTAGGTTGTTTCCATGTCTTGGTTATTATAAACAATGCTATAGTATGTTTGAGGTTGCAAGATATCTTTTTAAACTAGTGTTTTCACTACCATTGGACATATATTCAGAAGTAGATTGTGGGTCACATGATAGTTTCAACTTTTAGTGTTAGTAAAACTAAGTTTTAACTTTTTCTTCAGGAATATCCATATTGCTTTCCATATGTGACTGTAACAATTTATGTCCCTACCAACAGTGTGTAAGAGTCCACGTGCTCTCTAATGTTGAGAGATGAGCACAGGGTACAAAGAAAGGATAGACGAGAGAGATTGCTTAGCTATGAGCTAAGAATTGGTTGGAGGTAATAAGCTTGGTGGCACATTATTAAACAAAGAAAGGGGTATATATAGAGAACAGAGCACAATTTATGATGAATTTTAAAGGAAGGCAAAATGGTGAAGGTGTAATAAAACTGGTTAACAAGTTTACTGGTTTTTGTGAGGTAACTGAGGGCAGGGGGATCACTCACAAATTGATTTTTATCTCTTTAAGGAATTTTTTTTTTAGGTAAGCATTGGAGGGATGGGATGCTTATCATTATTTAGAGGTTTGCATGCCCATCCTATCTCTTGATTTTTTGGGGACAGATAAGGTAGCAAAATGAGTTGTTCCTCATTTTACAGTATGAGCCCAATCCAGTGCCTCTTTTCTGTTTGTAATATTCATTCCAACAAGTGTAAAGTGATATCTCATTGTTTTGATTTGTATTTGCCTCCAGATTAGTGATATTGGGTCTTTTGTTTATGTTCCTGTTGACCATTTGTGTGTCTCTGTAAAAGTATCTTTTCAAATATCTGTGTACTTTTTTGATATTTTGTCATAAAGTTAAATGATTTCTTTACCTATTTTGGTTATTAATCTTTTATATATATATATATAATTTACAAATATTTTCCTCCATTTGTTAAGCTATTCTTCAATTTTGTTATTTCTTTTGCTGGGCAGAAACTTTAGTTGATGTAGTTTCATTTGCTTTTTTTTTCATATTTTTATCTGTTATTAGTAATGACTTCTACTCTGCTAGCTTCAAAGTCTTGTGTCAGGACTAGAATGCACTTTGAAAATGAAAAGGCAAACAAACATAATGTGCAGCATTTGAACAGGATGTTTAAAGTTTATATTTAAGCCACATTTTTACACTAGATTTCTCATTATACTACAGGATTCCTGGCTTGTGTAGGAAAGAATGCCATGGACATTACCCTCAAATTTAGGAGAGAATTATCTGTTAGTTATAGTTAATTAGATTAGGTTAATTCCACTGTGACCTTTTTCTGTATTTATTTCACTGAATCTCCTATGAAAATGGCAAGGAGCTTAATGTCTTAATTTCCTTTCTTCATATTTGGTGCTGATACTTCAGGTTCATTGCAGCAACCATGTAGTTAACAGTGACTTAAGTTGAGAATGTTTGGCTGGAAAGGGAAGCTCAAGATGATAACTTGATATAATAATTACTGCCTTGGTGTTATATAACTTAGGATTCTGCGGAAAAACAACATATCAAGAAATTTATTATAGGAATTGACTCACATGATTATGGAGGCTGAGAAGTACTTCCATTTGTCATCTGCAAGCTAGGGAATCAGGAAAGTCAGTGGTAAACTTGAGTTGATTAAGGTCTAATAACTAGGGCATGGGGTGGGAAGGTGAGCGGGAGGCCTTGTGGGGGATATGTAAATCCCAAAGCCCAACAGTCTGAGCACAACTTCCTCTAATATCTAAGGACAGGAAAAGACAAAGATCCTACCTCAGGAAGAGGGAGAAAAGAATAAATTCTCCCTCATACCTTTTTTCTATTCTAGTCCTCCATAGACTAGATGGTGCCTACCCACGACATCAAAGTAAGGCCTTCTTTATTCAGTCTACTGGTTCAAATGCTAATATTATCTTCTCTCTTCTAGAGATCTTCACCAAGAAAAACCAAACCAAAACAACAACAACAACAACAACAAAAAAAAAAAAAAAAAAACAAAAGAAACAAAAAAAAATTTTACCAGCTGTATGGATATTCCTTAGCTTAGTCAAATTCACACATATATATAGGTGCTATTAAATATTTTAATTCCAATCACATGAAAGGAGACTTTTGATTTGTTAGAGTCTGTATGGCCAGCTTGTATAGTTTTTCTCTCTGAGGGTTTAACTGGTATTGACTAAATTTTTTTCCTTTTTGATATGTAACTGATGACAAGGAGGTAACTGCTTCTCTGCTGTCCAAAATTCCTCTGAAAAAGCTAATGTGACTAACATGCACTTGTTCTGCATTTAAATTCCAATATAAAACTCCATGGGAAGTTTAATCTATCTATCTATCTATCTATCTATCTATCTATCTATCTATCTATCTATCTATCTATCTATCTATCTATCTGTCTGTCTGTCTGTCTGTCTGTCTGTCTGTCTGTCTGTCTGTCTGTCTGTCTGTCTGTCTGTCTGTCTGTCTCTCTGTCTGTCTGTCTGTCTGTCTGTCTGTGTGTGTGTGTATGGGCAAGTTGGGAAAAGTTCAGGGAAGTACTTTTGGTGAAGCAAAAAAAAGCCTTTATGATAGTCTACCACATAGTGTCCAAAAATCTTGTCCTATGCTGCCAGTTGCACAGATGTTACTTTTGAGGAAGATGGATACCAATGGCATTTGGTTCCAAATGTGTAATTTGAAGTTTTAATTGGCATTCGTAGTGTATCACACAGTTTAGGGGATATTTCTTGAATTTCCACTCTACATAAAATTCACAATATTCTGTATTTTTCGTTTGACCACTCATTATGAACGAGCTTGAAATATATGTATGTATATATGGCACAAGCCTTGGGGCACCAACCTGGTCAAAGAGCCAAAGAATAATTCCTGTGACATTCCTCCTTCCCCCATTTAGTCCCTCTTGGAAATCCATTTCCAAGTTTGGGCCCTTCCCCACAATGAAATGGTAAGCATTATTAGGTTCTCATGTAAAACTTCTCTGTAGTGTGGATACCATAATTGATGAGTGAAGTACCTTTGCTACTTGTTACAAGTTTGTAACAACATTCTTACTTTCTTTGACAACAAATTCTTGTAAGTAAAATATTCACATTTAGAGATATAAATATCATTGGGTTTTAGACAATCGGTTCTTTTCCTCCACCCTCTTTTCATTGACCTAGTTTAAGCCATGCAAACTGAGCTAGTGAAGTTAGCCTGTTTGTTAGTAGTTCATGTAAACTAAAAATGGACAGGGTTTGTGTTTATTCATATATGGTCCCTTATATGTGGTTCCTTAAAGGTAAAATCATTTCAACAAACATTTGTAGAATGCTTTTCTTTTAAGTCCCAGTAATAAGTTGGGTATAGCTCCTCTTTATCCTAATTATCACTTTTTCCATCCAATACCCACAGCAAACATATATGCACATTTATGCTGCCATGTTTCATAATGGGCTTACATCATTTTAAGAAAATTGTTTCCTGTTCTCTATAAAAGAGCTAATTCTAGCAACTTTGCAATTCAACCCTTTTCAATGAAGACTGTTAGAATGAGTGTTATTAAATCTTAAAAGTAGTTTTCTCTCTGTATAAAGTATTAATGGCTGCTATTGAGCAAATGGTTATTGGCAATAATATGGTGGTCTAAAGTGGAAGCCATTGCAGGCATGTAATGGCAAAGTGTTCATTGCACAGCAGGTGAACTTGTGGAGTAAGACTTAATGTAAGTTAAATCATTTTAGGTAACATGGAGTATGCACTTGGGTGGAAAATAAACGGTTTTAAACATGTAACTCTGCTCTATTCAATGACATTCTCTTGAACCATTGATTTATTAATGTCTACACTTTCTTCTTTCTTGGAGAGCATTCAAGTTAGTTGTTTATCTTAGGCACTCTGACATAGGTCAGAAACATAATAGGTGTTTATTTCATTGCTTAGGTAAATGATGTATAAGTCAATAAATCTTATGATAACTTTAAAGCATGTAAGTGAGACCCTACCATTCCAGGATTATCAGTCAAGTTTGCTGGTCACCCATGACCCCTATGTAGGCTCAAAAGTGTACTTATTTTTTGTTTGTTTTATATTTAAGGTCTCCCCTACCCTATAAAAACAGTGATCAGAAATAAGTTTTGTTTCCATTTTCAATATTTTATAATTAATATGCCTTCACACAAACATGTGCTTTCTCTTTTCTCACATGAATGAGACCGTAGCAATACTATCTACTAGTAAAATCATAGCTGCTAGTAGGAAAGCAAGGATGATCATCTAAATAGTACTTGTTTTGACTTGTTGACTTATCAGTACACAACTCTGCCAATATGGCCTTCCAAACTTAGAGTAACGAATTAGATTGGAGTGGGATCTAAAAGGACATAAACAAGGGCTCTAGGATAAGTGTGTACACACCAGCCACCTTCTAACACCTTCTAACACTGAGAGTCAGTGTCAACCAAATATAGTATTATTCTAAAATAGGTGAGTTGTAGTTGACTACAAAATGGGGTGAATACTGTTCCATAACTTGGACTGTTTTTTCCTTCTAACGCTGAGAGTCAGTGTCAAGCAAATACAGTATTATTCTAAAATAGATGAGTTGTGGTTGACTACAAAATGGGGTGAATACTGTTCCATAACTTGGACTGTTTTTTCCTTTGGGAGCATCATGGGAATTTTGTTATATCCATTTCCTTTTAGGAACATGACTCTATATACAATTGTGTTCCTTGCTGCTTTTGAAGTCAGAAATTACATCAGAGCAAAGCATTTGGGACCATATGTTTTTTTGTTTCATTTTTAGTTTTCTATACCTGCCAGCATTCTGTTCTTAAACAATAAAACAAACTTTTAAATGTAGGATGATAATTTATAGAAGGCCATAATAATAATCTAAATTTGTCTTTTCTTTTCTCATGTGCCTTTCTGAGTACTTGGCAGTATGACCTTTAACTATGAAGTCTCCATCATCAGTACCTGCAGTTTCCTGGTTGATTGGCAGAAGAACAGAATCATGACTTGAAACTACTTGAAGGGAAGTCATGGGCCTTGCAACTACAGGGATTCTTTGTGTTCTGAATCACCTTTGGAACTGCATTTCTGAATTTTTATTTTCAGAGAGTTTAATTAATATCCATCAGCATGCCCTACCTACTTTTATTTCTGAGAGTAAGTCTTGCTCAATAGAATTTTTAAAATAAAAGAACTTTGAATTTGCTCTCTAGAGCTTCTTGGTGTTTTTTTTTTTTTTTTTTTTTGAAATGGTTTCAGTTTATTGTTCTGCTGTAAGAATAGACTTCCCCACCCCCTAAGTCCTTATGCATCAAAGTATTGAGTTGTTATGTACATAGAAATAAGCTGCCTTTTCAAGAGTTTGGAAAATAAGTAAAGTTGATGTTATTAGGTAGAAAATTCTAAAGGTACTGTTTTTATCATATTATGATGAGTTCATCTTGATGAATGCAGGCACTGAATGTGCTTTTGCAGTAACTATGATAAAGATATCACCATGTATCACATGAACCCTACTCAGGTTTTACCAGTTGCCCTAACAATGTTCTTTATAGGTAAAGGATTGTAATCCAGGATCATGTGCCACATTATTTTGCCACATCTTTTCAGATTCTTTGAGTCTGGAAGAATTTATCAGTTTATCATTGGAAAAAATGCATGAATAAGACTAGTAAGGTCAGCAATTTTGCAGAATATCTCTCAACATTGCATGTCTGGTGTTTTTCTATAATTAAATTCAGGCCACATACTTTGGGCAGGGATATAACAGAAGTGGCGCTGTGATCATTGTATTGCTCCCTAGCAGCTAGTAAACAAATTCGATTTCTTCCATTGCTGGTGATATTGACTTTGATCATTTGATTTAAGTTGGTAGTTGCCAAGTTTCTCCTCAGTAAAAATTATTCTTTTTACTTTTGGAATCAATAAGCAATTTGTGGGAATGTAAACATTCCACTCCTTATCAAATTTGCATCTACTTGTTCATCATTGCTGTTTTTGGTTACCAAGAAACTTGAGAACCACTTTCCAGTTTCCCTATACTTCTACATTTGGTAGTTGGCACTGCATCACAAATAAAAACTCTTTCTTCCTACCATTCTTTTATTTGTCCATTAATTTACACCAGCATGAACTCACAGAAGCTCTACTTATTAGGTTTTAATCTGTTGATATCATTATTTATTCTGATTTCCAAATTATCTAAGATTTGACCAGTGGGTATACTTTAAGGATACTCATCTTTCATCCTTTATCTTTATATATATATGTATATATACATACATACATACACCCTTTACCTTGATATATATATATACATATATATATATATATATCAAGGTAAAGGGTGTATGTATGTATGTTATAAGGCACTTTGTACATCCCCTTCTCCAGCCCTATAGCCAAATATTTCTTTTTCCCAGGAAACTTGATTTCTGTCAATGGTAAATTATATTCAGAAACCAAAATCTAGGACCAGAGTTTTTATTGTTACTGGGATATTGCTAAGCTTGTGCTGATGAAAGGACAGAATTTGGGACAATATGTTTACATATATATTCATACCTAAAAACCTATATGTTTTTTCATATCTATTTCTCTATCATCATCTTCAATCTTCAAAATTTTAGGGTCACATTGGCACTTCCAATTGATCATGATAAATTCATTTTACATTTCACCTATTCAGGGACTCATATTCTTTGACAGTGAAAAATTAATTTCTATTATCTGAAATCTCTCTGAAAGTAACCTTGCTCTGTAACAGGCACTGATACCACCTACTGCCAGTACATTTCAAATTGGTTCTTATAGGGACTAGGGAGAGAGGAAATGAGTCTACACAGTGCAGAACACACATGCACACTAAATGACTAATCTGCTTTTAAAACAGAAACTTTTGTTTTGATCTGATATTCCTGCCCCAGTGATATCTGAATGAGTGGTGGACATTGAAACCATCACAAATTAACCAAGCAGGCAAAGATCTACCATGGCCCATATGATTGGGAAGCTCAGAACTAATTCTGGGGGGGGGGGGGGGGCTGAATGTAACAAATACCAAGAACATAAACTATGACAGGTTGTTCTGATAAACTCATTTGTTTATGACTCCTGCTTTTGTTCAGCTTACTATAAAACAGTCAGCCATAGATGAGATATTAGAACTGTGTCTTCAGGGTACTAAACCTAAACATTCTCTCAGATCTCTTGCTAGTGATCTGAAAAGTAAAATTGGTTGTAGATTCAGTTCCTGTTTCTACTCATGAACTTTCTGTAGTGACAGCAGAATCCAGCCCTATTCCACTAACATTTTCACTTTTTTATGGCTGAGCATAGTGTCAGTTTTTTGACATTCCCAATATGACTTTGAAAGCAAAGCAAATTCTTTGTTTTCTTTGAGGAAAAATAATAAATATCTATAAGCTTTCATATATTACTTGAGATCATCAGATTGTCTTCTTTTTTAATGTCAGTCTGCTCAATCTTTATAAACAGAGAAATGTATCAAAATGTAGCACATGATGGTCTAGGTCTATGAGAATTTCACATCTATTTAAGAGCTAAAGAAAAGGAATGAGATTTACTTTATTATGTAAATGCCAGTTTCCTTATCTACAAAATAGAATTAATAATTATAATAACCTCATGGATTTGTATCAAGTTGTCAGAATGTTTTTAGAATAGTATCTGGTTTCCAAAGCAAGTTATTTATTTATTGTAGAAAAAAATATATATGCTATATATATTAGGGTATAGAGGGTTTATAAGCTCAGTCCTTTCCTTACCTTGCAGTCTGGAGATGTGAAGCTTTGAACAGATCAGGGAAACTGAGGATACTCTGAACACTACTCAGAACAGAACTTTGAGCTGTGAGGAGAACCAAATGATATTGAAACAGGTTCACAACTCCCACATGTGGCTATCAGAGATGATACAAATTGTGAACAATGCAGAGACTAACTAATAGAAGGCAACCAACACAGTCCTGTGTCCAGTATATTCTAAAGCCCACAAGTTCAGAGTATGCAATGTGTTTCAAATTCCCCTCACTATGCACAATTCTGGTCTTACCCACTATTTCCTTAGTGAGATAATCTATAAATATGCCCTTTCTACTTTCCATTCTGTCTGTGGCAAATTATTTCACTCCCTCCCCAAAACTTCCCCACACAGCTATGGTGTTCCTTCATAGCTGTTTGATCTCCCTCTTGTGGCAATATATTTAGGGAATTATTCATAAATAAACTAAGCCATCTTAATCGTTGTTATTCAATTTAATAAATTTTTTGTTGATTTTACCCTTTAGGTGATGTGAATTATTCTCTTTGTTTTGTTTTGGACTTGGTTTTTATTCTCTCCAGTTTATCTTTTTAAATATTTTAATTAAAAAATCACAAATTTATTCTCATATAGATAATTTAGATGGGCTTATTAATTAAAATAACTTTGGTTTTAGTATATGGTTTTAAATGTATCTATAGTCTTATTACAAATATTTGTACTTCCTATTTTCATTATAATTTACATGGTCTGTTCTTTTTTTCTTACTGACTCTACCTTTTATTTCAATCATTTGCTTTAATAATTATCCATGTTTTCTTGAAAGACATTGAGCCTCTTTATATCCCCAACACAGCAATTTAAAAGTTGTATAGTTCACTTCTATTGGTAACTCATTATTATTGTGAAACATGCATAATTTCTTAACCTTATATTTTTTATTAATCAGCTTTTAAAATCTTGCTTCCTTTATGAATTATTTAAAAATTAATTTCTATTTCCTCCCATTTTTATCTGTGTCACGTCTAATTTTGTAGATAAACAACAAACTTTTGTTTTACTCTATAATTGCTCTCATATTCACATTAATTTATGTTTTTTAAATTATATTTACAATCTACCCTATAATTATAAATGCAGATAAATATGAGAATCATACAACTTTTCATTCAACTTAAATTGCAACTACTATCTTTAGTGGCAGCTCAAATCTCAGTTGAGCTGCATTGTCAATCATTTACACATGTGTGATTCACTCAGCCAATTGAGCAAAGTTTTAGCATAGAATTTGAGACTATCCTTTTCTAGTTCTCACTTTTTCAAAATCCCCCCCTTTACTTCTCAGTTTCTATTTGTAAGACCACAGGACTTTTTACCAAATATTAGTCTTTTCTGCCAGCATTTAATCTAAAAATTTTGAAAAGTGGAACCTTTACCCAGGGTAAAAGTGAAAGCCCAGCTCTATTATATTTTGCACTTAATGTTGACTGACAAAGCCTGCAAATATCTTACATATTGTCTTATGCATCTAGTTTCCTTGGTCTTGGTTTCTTAAGATGTTCTGGATTTTGAGATTCATTAAATTCATCAGTTTAATTCAATTCAAATTACTAAATTCATCACTATAGGTTATAGTATCAAATTTCATCATTTGTCTGGATTCTGATGAGGTTTTTAATTGTATTCAAGAAAAGTATCTTTAATTTTACATCTAAATGTTTTTCAATTTCACCATCAAGAAGTTGTGGTCTATATGCATGATGGAGTATGACTCAGCAATCAAAAAAGATAAACTCATGCCATTTGCAGCAACATGGATGGAACTACATGCTATCCATTTTTCTGTTTCTGGGCATTTATGTTGTTTCCATATCACAACTATTATAAATAGTGCTACAAATAAATATTGGTATGCAGGTTTCCTATTGAATTAATGTTTTTGTGCTCCTTAAGTAAATTGTTGGGAGTAGAATCCCTGGGATATCTGGTAGATCCAGTTTTAATATTTTGAGGGTTATCTCCATAGTTTTCCATGGTGGCTGGACCAGTTTGCTTTCTCTCTTTTATTTATTTTTTTTTTTGTGTGTGTGAGATTTTTCTTTACCAGCTGGTGTTATATATAATTTCATTCAGATACCATTTCTACAATTTTTAAATCTATTTTTGCACAACAGGTTACATAAAATTAATGTTTCTTTCCTTCATTCCTTAATCTTTCTCACATACTAATGCTTTGATAACATGAGTGCTCGATACATCTTTGTTGTTAAGAATCCAAATTGTAATTTGACTTTCTTATGTTACTTCCATTTTATGATATGAAGTAGAACCATTGTCTGAATTAGTGTTACTGCTCTACTATATTTTTATTTCTTTTTTTCTCATTTCAAGCTGTTTCTAAAGGGTGGTTGTAAGCCAGCATATATATCATAATTTTCCCCAGCTATGGGCTTGTTAATTTTTCCTAGAGCATCTAATCAGTATGGTCAACAATTTAGACTTGGTAAATATTCAAACTTTATTTTATTTCTTTATTTAACTATACTTAATTTGTTATGGTTGGTTATTTAAAAATATTTATAAATATATAAACAAAGGTATTTATTCATATTCTCCAAAATATAAATACAGTAAGTACCAGATCATCATTTCCCACTTACCCTCTACAAAAAATCATAAAGTAATGGCTACTTCCTATAGCCTTAAGTGATCAGTCCTGATTAATGCTTATACTGTATTGATTTTTCAAGAACTTACTTTCTGTCTTTAGTTGTCCCTTTTCCAATAGAAAATAACCCTTAAACAAGGTTGTTGGTAAAGCATGTTCCTACAAGTATCTTCAATCTAAGAAGTAAAATGTATTTTTATAAGATTACATAGTAAAATTGGAAGAATCTCATATGAGTCATTTTTATTTTTCTTAAGTTCTTAGAGTTGATTGGAAAGGACATTTAAGTCTGAAGTGTGAAACGGTTTTAGAAAGTAATCCCACAAATAAGGTCAAATACATGAATAATTTACTAGAATCAGTTTCCTTTCTTTTGTGAAAAGACATGAATATTTATGCTTCATAATAAAAATATCAAAATAAATATTTTGCTTTATTAGACCAACAGGAGAAATGTTTTGGTGGCACAGAAAATATATTTAAAGTCTTGGTAAATACATTTATTTAAATATCTGTACTTTCCACTTTGCTTTAAATGAATCCTTTAAAGTCAAAACATGTGGTTGCAATAATTGTTCCATAATGTGAAATATAGATTTCAGTGTATGTTTTTTCCTTGTCATAGAAGATCAATAGCTCACATTTTTTCAACTTATTTAAATTTGATTTTGCTTTCAAAACTCAAAAAAAATAACTATACAAGCAAAACTTACTTCAATAACTGCTTTTATTTCTATTTATGGGGGAAGTGAGTCTTCATTTCTTAACTATGAAGAACATTTTGTTTATATTTTGACATCTTTTTCTGCTTTCCAGATGTACCATTTTGAACTCACAATTGGCTAGCCTTTAGATTTTGGACCAGATTTTCTTTTTAGCAAGAAGCCCTGAACTGCAAGGTCTAGTGCCCTAGGTTTTATTTCTATTATCCTTGTATTTTTTTTAAGTGTTTTTATTTTTACAGGTCCCTTTACTTTCTACTATTAAATACTCATCTCACATTAAACCTGTGCTTGTTACAGTGGATAGCAAATCAGTCATTTACCACTTAAATTTGAATACTGTAGCTTAGCAAGATTTTTGTTTTAGTTTATTTGTATTCAGACTTTGGTGGTATCCAATGTAAGTTCCCATAGCAAGCTGCAGAAGAAAAGGTAGTGCTTACAGAAGACTTCAAGGCAAGTTAGACAACTACTTGTTTATGACATCTCATTTCACTACTCTTAAGCTTTTCCCTATCCCCAAAGTAATGTGAATTCACAAATATGCAGGTCATAATATAATCTAAAAGCAAATTCTAGTGCCAAAGCATATATAACCCCAATTATAAACTTGATCCTATTCTTAACCCTCCTATAAACCCTCTCACTCACCATGAATTCTATGCTGATCCATACCTAAATCTAGAAGCAGTCTAGGACATCCAGTGTCAGGAACACCAGATACACATTCCTTTCTTCTTTTCTTCATCGTTATTGATAGTAACTAATATAATCAAAAGATAAACTAATTTACTTGTATGCTGTTGATAAGTTAAAATTCAGCTTCTAACAAACCATTATTAAAAAAGTAATTAAAATATGTGCTGGTGAGTATTATGTTATATAGACTAAAGTATTTTTATGGTCTTTAAATTATGTGTATAAATGATATTTAATGATAAGGAAGTTATAATAATAAATCTTATATTCCATGTGTTAATAAGTCATAATAACATTAATTTGAAAATGTCAAAATAAATTCTGAAATATAAAATGACAAAACTTGTTAAGTTTCAATAGCTTCCTTGGAAGCTATTGAAATATTAGTAACAACAGAAGATGAGACAGTTGATTTTGTTTTATATAAAGGGATGTTTAAGTACTTTTCAGGTGAATCCAAAGTTTAGTTGATTTGGTAAATCATTTATAAATGTAGAAAATCCACATACATATTTTCATTCCTTTGATAGGGAATTTTTCCCGTTTTCATAAACTATCAATGTTAAAATTTACCAAGGAAGAAAAAAATTTTTAGTACTGTTAATGCAACTAAATTCAGCAAATATTCAAGTATATTCCCTGAATGGTGAAAACATCTGGATTATATGCAATTGTTACAGAAGTAGAATTAATTAATCAAAGAATATTTACTGAGAGAAATATTGATTTAATGGATCAGATAAGATGCAAAGTATTTTTAAAATAATTTTTTAATAAGTAAATAGAGAAGTTAAGGAAAAGTAGAGAGAGCAAAAGAAGTTTCTGTGCTTTTTGGAACTCAATGTATTACTAAAATGTCATTAAGAATCATAAAGATAAATATTAGGTTTTCACTTTGTAAAACCTATATAGGACATTAATTTGGATATTATTCATTGCTAGGAACAAAATTAAGTCAAATATAAAATAGAATGTAACTTTTTATTAAGTAATGATTTATTTACTATTGTAATTTTTAAATTCATTTCTCAACATATGAGAATTGATAAGGAGATTGCATAGTAACTCTACGGTCCTCATTCATATATTGATTTATTCTATTCAGATTTCTGTTAAGGGCAAAATTCCAAGTTATTAAAAGGGAGGCACTTGTATTTTCTCAGAAACTATTCACTTACTAACAATAACTTACTATTTCCTGTAAACATTCTATATTTCCCAAACATGAGGCTACACTAGATCAAAATATATCATTCCTAAGTTTAAGGACATCATGTCCTGAACTTATTTTAATCTATTTATATTTAACTGTGTGCTACCTTAGAAATATTCAGAAGTTGTACACTTCTTCCTAAGGTCAATAATCACATCATCTTTCTATAGTGTTTTTCAACACACCATAATGCACCAAACAAAAAATTTATCAAAAATTATCCATGCTAATATATGTCTCTAAAATTTGAGAGTTTCTTCTTTTTTAATTCACAGTCTACTCATCCTTTAGTAAATTCCTACGGTTTATCTATTTAAAAATATTCATAATAAATTATGAAATTAACACTTAAATGAGGTAAACATCTAATTGAAAATATAAATGGAAGAATAGGAAAACAATAAAAGGAAAATTATAGTACAACTACATTATTCAAATAAGGAAAATCTATTCTGCCTATGCAAGTAATTTTGCGTAGTACAGAATTTTGATTTTGGTCATCATGGAAATCAAGCAAAACACAAATAATAAAAGCTAACATTACCTGTGATGTGCACTTTAATCTGAGGAAGAGGTTAAGAATAAAATGCTCTTCAAGTTTGTGACCAGGAATTTTCAAAGATAAAGGTGCAAAACGGGAAAGGGTTTTTCAGCTTCACTCATCATACTGGTTGTGCATATATTTCAAAAACCCCTGAGTTAAGATTGATGTTCCTCCTCTAAGTCAGTTTTGAGAGCCTCCAAAAACTTTCCTTGGATGTGTTCTATTAGTCAAAGAGCACCAGTGCTTCAGTTTTTCCTTCCTTGTCCTCTCTACAGCACCCTGTTAGCTTTCTCAAAGGAAAAAACGTATTTGGTGCTTCACTGCAGCGATTAAATTACTTTCTGTAGCTCCAAAATGTCAATTCCAGAAAAGCATTAACATCCAAGAGAAGCATCTTTCAGTGACTCAATTGCTCATGTCTTTCATTCCTGTTACTATCTGTTTGAAGATTTGTGAACTAACTACCTCTGAAGCACATACTTACCAAAAACATTTGTGAAGTGAATGGTATAAAAAAATAAAAAAAATCTGTCACCTTCCATAAGAATCTTTGTAGCTTCTCTATTCTGCGCAACTCTGCCATTTCAGTAATTGCTTCAACCTTAGTGCAGTAGAGCATTGTGCCTTCCCCAGATGAAACATTTCCTAGACTCCTTATTTTAGAACTTCCCCACTTTGATTAAGGCACTATGTTTCTCCTCTTTGGCCAAGGCAGCTTTTAGCTTGTCAGCGTGTCTGAATCAAGTTTTTCTTCAGTGAAAATAGACTACACATAGTGAAAAGTAGTTTCATCATTTCCTTTCTTCTTTAAACCAGTTCTGGATGAACTAAATTTGCTTATTGATTTGTTTTCCTTTTTCATTTTCCCTTTCTTTTTTTTTCTAATAACGATGATGACTAATATATTATAATAAAAGTAAAAGTATTGAAAAGAGATGACTATAATACCACGGAATGGTAGTGGTTTGTTTATATGTTGTGTTAGCAATAAATATTGTTTCAAATTGATATAAGACCCTATATGGTATTACTGATGTCTGGAAAGAAAAATAAGCTAAACTTAAAGAATAATAAGTCACCACTGTCATCTTTATTCAGTGTACCAGATACTTTCCAGCATTTATTAGTTTTACTTGCTTATATGAGAGATTGTGGCAGAAGGGGAGAATGGAGAGGATTTAGATGCCATGCCTTTCAAAGAGGTTATTGCTGGAACTACAAAGTTATGAATTTTGTTGGGGTATCTGAAGTAATCTTCTAATGAGTCTAAGGGTAATGAAAGAGATAAAGAGATAAAGATAACTCACTAAGCAACTTTGAAGAATATGATTGCATAAAACCTCCAATGGTAATAATAATTGTTTAAAATTTAAAAATGTTGAAAATCATTTGCTCATTTCATTCAAACGACCTTTTGGTTGGAACATATCCCAGAATGTTGCCATTGGCAATATTTTGATAAATACTTACATGTGCTTACCCTCATGTTTTCTTTATAATCATGATCATTGTCATATGCAATTCTGCTCTATACTTTCAGGAAGGGGTAGCATCAAAAAAGAAGGGGAAATGAAGAAGTCCAGTCTTGGGTTTTGAATTTCACAAACTAGTTTACTGCCTAAGAAGCACTCAGACTATAAATAGTAGATAGAAGGTATCATAAATCTAAACAGAATTTCCTTGCTTCAAATGCTACTGCTACTTCTCTAAACCAGGTAGTTTTGCTGAATATAAGGAGAAAGATGAGTGTGGGGATAGAAAAACACCGTAAGTGCTCAGTTTAGAAGGCTGTTTATTTATATGCTAAAACAGGAGTTCAGAAATTATTCTCAAGACAAAAGCCTTGAGATAATATCACATATTCCTCAGACTCTGGCAATGCCCAGGATCAGTAGATCTACTTTTGTGCTTCAGGGTAGATGGGCATAGTACAGGATCTTAAATAATCCTGCCTTACTCCTTAGACTGGAGAGGGAGAGGTTAGGACAGAAAAGGAATAAATCCCAAGGCATATTAAGACTCAAATGAGGGACTACTCAGAATGTAGTTTACAGACTGAATTTTACTGAATGCCAATGAGAACAGATGCTGTGATGAATACCAAATATACCCAGTCAAATTTTGTACTACCTAGTACACATCTATACCTGGAGTCCCAGGAATTTAGGGCTACCCTAGATAGACAAAGATAGTAATTCTCTAATAACTTAAGAATCCTTGGTCCAGTGGGAGTGAGAGCTCATAGTAAAAATGACAAAAATGTTGCAAAATATAGTAAAGATTACAATACTGATATCATTTACATGATGACAAGTAAAATTCCTGGCATATATCTAATAGAGAACTATCATTTCAAGTTACATCTAAAGTCATAACAGAATCTTTTCTAAGACTAATCTTAATAAAAACAAAATCTTTACAATAATTTTCAGTATCATCAAGGTAATATGTCAGATTCATTGTAAATGCTAGTCTAAGCAAATAAAAAATAACTTTTTTTCAAATTTGGTAAACATTTTGAATTCATGGATGAAGAAATCAGAAATGTTCTTCCTTGGGTTAAATCTCTTAATTTTGTTTCCAACTCTGTAAGGCTATAGGAAAATGCAGCAAAATGAGAATTGTCATTTGATTTTCTATTTTCATATCTTATTTTCTTGTTCAATTGCTTATATATACATATTGCATTTTTACAAATATTTTTTATATTATCATATATTCATTCAAATCCTTCATCTCCCCAAATTCTTCTCAGAAATCAGTAGGATATGCACAAAGCAGAACAAAACTGATTTAGATATGAATTCACTTTTTAGTTTTTGATAAACTAAATAAACCTCCATTCACATTAATTCCTTTAAATAAATAATTTACTAATTATGAGTAAACTGCTATAAAAATGTTCATAAAATATGTTAAGAACTACTTGGTATCATTCATAATTTAAGAAAATCAAAATAAGGATATTCATTTTTACTTATCAGATAAACAAAATTTCAGTGGTAAGAATGCACATTAAAGTATCTTACCATTTATTTATTAATTCTACCTCAATATAAAATAACTTGGTAGGATTTAGTGTAAAGTTAGCAAAAAGAGACAGACATACATGTTAGTGGAAATATAAATCAACGAAAATTTTGAGGGACAATATTTTCCAAATTATTTCAAGCACACACACAATTTCCTTGGTTCAACAGCTGTAGGATAGGAATTGACTTCAAATACATATTTGCAAATTAATGGGAAGATCTATGAAGAAGGATAACTATTACTACACTGTGTGTGTCAGCAAAATTAAAAACTCCAATGTCTTCCAGTGGGAGACTAGATGAATAAAACACTTGGTGAGTATTATAAAAATTAGATATGTGTTGATTTTGAAAACCCTTTATAGCTCTCATTAAAAGAAAAATAAGTTATTTGTATTTGTGCAGTGTTACACAATGTGACACCTTTTATATAAATATAAAGAAAATATCTACATGCCTATTAGGATAAAATAAATAGATATATAAAGAGAGATGGAAAAGGAAGTTGATAGTTAGATACTGTCATATGGCAATACATTTTATGAAAAACATAAAGAATGGTGATGCAGTTAAATGTGAAAAAAGAGGACCTTAATTTTGTGTTTTTATCAACTAACATGCTTAATATTGTTACATAATTATTTTCTTATCAAATAGATTGCCTCAGTTGAGACAGTCTAGAAATTTGTTTTAATTTTACAATATTTTGCTTTAAACAAAACAAGTATTTAAAAATTAAAATAGCCACTTTTACCTTATATCTCCCATATGTTTTTAAGTATGAATATTTAAGCAGGAGACCATCCAGCACAATCTTATTGGGAGCCCTTTACTCTTTATCTTTACTTAGAATGGCGCTGAAATTGACATTTTATGGTTTTCAATAACTTTTTATGACTCTTGTAGATTGTTTTAATAACAGCTATTTTGTAAATTCTCCCTGCCCTTATGCTGACTTGGAGTTGACCAGATGTTTATAACAAATGTAAGCCTAATATTTACATGTAATTACTGTTAGTTGGAACTATCTTGCATATGCAAAAATATGACAATTGATAACTTTTGTATCTTCTTTTTAAAACTGTTTGTATTTATAATTTATACCATCATCTATTATGGTAGGTATGATTTATATGCTGTAAAAGTAAGTGTGCATTATAGGGAATTCCTATTTTCCTTGAAATGATATCGTATAAGAATGACACAGTCTGTTGAGTAGTAAAAAATGTCTTCATAAGTCAAGAAAGGTTATATTTTGCTATGATAACAAAATGCAAAAAAAAATGGCAGTTTAATACAACAAAGCTCATCAAATGAACGCCCTTGATATTTCTGACAGGGAAAAATGACTGGAGAACTGGACATAGACTATATTTAACTGACATATTCCTCTCACACTGCATTTTATTGGACCACACAGTCACATAGTCAACTTAACTTTAACCGGCACAGGAATGCAGTTCTCTTTCCATCAGAAGAGAACAGAATATTGCAAAAAAGTAGAAATATTTATTTAAAAAGTCTTCTATGAAATCTCTAAATTTTTAATTAATTTTCTACATTTTTTTCTGACCTCTACTTTGAAAGCTAAAAGTTAATCCACATAGAAAAGTGAGACAAAGAAGAGTAATAGGAAAGTAAGTATTCAAGCAAATCTAGATGCAAATCCCAGTCCTAAAGTTAACTAACTATGTGGTTTTGGGCTCACTATTAATATCTCTGAACTTAGCTTCCTCAGCTGAAATTTGGAAGGAACTATTATTAAGGTCTCATGAAGGTAATGTGTGATGTTTTAACCCAGTGCTGAGTATATTCTAAGTATTCAACATATCAATAGACTTCAGAGCTAGACATATATACATACATATATATATATATATATATATATATATATATATATGGACATTAGGTTTTCCCTGTTTTCTTTGTGTTCTATGTGTAGAGGTGAAAGATTCAAGCTCACTTGTGCTGTTTTTGAAAACCTCTGTTCTGAATCAATGAAGAGATTCTAGTTAGTAGTTAAATGTGTTGTTTATTTAAAACTGAACCAATGGCACCAATGCAATTTTTGATTTACAGTTTTGACACTTTTTTTGCAAAGATATGATTTAGGTTCTCAGGGTCTCTTTTTATATTGCACATTTGTAATTTAATTCTTAACATGTACATACCATATTATTAGTATTTGGATTTTAGAACTTTGGAAAACTGAATGTAAAATGATATTTCTATCAAATATTTTTAAACTTCAAATACTATAATATATTAAAAGTTTCTATAATGCTATATTTACTAGTTCAGTATGTTCTTATGGGCAAAGGGTTTAATGTTAGTTACAAATGTATTGCTATGCTCCATTTTGGTATTACAAAAATAATTCGAAAGGTAAAACTGATCTATATATTTCCAGACACAATAAAATGAAAAGTTGTCATTTCTCAAGAGTTATGGTTTTACTAGGGGTTGCTGTTTTCACAAAACATCCAGATTACAATAACGAAATTGGTTCCAATTTTTCTTTGATGTAAATGTAATATCCATACGTAACACATTTTTTTGCTTTTCTTTCTTTTTGTCATCCCCTGTAGTCTCTGAATAAATCAAGAACTGTTTACATTTTGTTCACTGTTCAGCTTCATTTCCATCTAGTTTAATATGTGTGGTGAATGTAATGTATTCATTTTTCAAGAAAATTCTCTATTCTTCTGACACCATGCATGGTTCAGCAGGATACCACCAGCGTCAGTGATAGCTCTAGTGAACTGTTTTTCTATCTCAAACTGACTACCAGAATAGAGTCTTACAAGGCATTGGCATTTTTCCTTTTCCATGCCAATGATCCATTACATAATGGTTTCATAGAGCTTGTATCTTAAATCATGCCATCCTTAATAGCATAATCTTCTTTTGGATATCTTCTTTTAAGATTTTTACTTTTGAAGTTATCTTCCCGCATATTTGACCTTAATTTAATTCCTCTTATTTTTTTATTGCTAAGTAAAGTCTATACTGACTTTAATTTTTGTTTAAAGTGATATGACCCAATGGATAATCTAGAACAGTATTTATTTATTTTTTATTTAATTGAATAATTTATTTATATATATATATATTTCATGTCATTTTGATCCCTGGAGGTCACCCATCACCTCCCCTCACTGACCACTCCACCTGGTCCCCACCCTCCTATTGTGTACATTCATTTGGTTGTCCAAAGTATTAGTGAAACCATTTGGTTTCTGTCTTTTTCTTTATGGCTCATTTCTGCTAGTATGATTTCTTCTAGGTACATCCATGTTTCCATAAATTCATCAAATTTGTCATTTTTAATTGATGAGTAATACTCCATTAATCCCTCTTAAACCTCTTTCACTGCTTCTCAAACAACGAATGTAACTTGAACTATCAAAGTAGGCTGATGACTCTTCAAATGCTGTTTACACTAATCTCAATGGGCAGGCTTTGCTTATGCCTAAACTGTTGTAGCTACAAATCTCATCAACTTTCAAATTCCCAGTACTGCGTTTCAAATTTTAACTGTATTGCTTTTCCTTGGGATTTAGTATAAGCATTTGCTTTTACTAACAGACTCTTACATATAAGAACCTCTTGCTCTTTCTACATGTGTAATCTACCAAGTGTTTACAGTCAAGCCCTAACACTACTAGGTAATACTGTATAGGTATTGATGAAAGAAATATTTCCAGGTGGGAGAATCATGGGAAATACAATATTCCTATGGGAAACTTTATATATAATGACATACCCAAAGTGATAGTTTACTTTCCATTCAAATGTGAAAGTAGAAAATTATTGTTTGCATGTTTGTAGCAGTAATTTGAGGCTATCAACTTGCAAGCATCGAACTAGATGTTAAGGATAAAATGGTGGCTAAAAGAAGCATGATTCTTACCTCCCACATAGTTTGTAGTTTAATGAGGAAGATGAGTGAATAAATATGGCATTGTACTAGAGCATGAAAGAGACTATGATTATTAACTAGTGACAATAGACATGGTCAGATGACTGTTTTAAAAGAACAATCTACTTTAAACTGGAACCTGAGAGAAAAGCAGTAATTTGAACTATCAAGGTGGTACAAACTCAGTGATGTGGCTATGGCATGAGCTTTCTTGGCAGACATAACACTATGTGCAAAAGAACTGAGGACTTTTATTCATTTGCTTCCAGAAAGTTGAAGTCTTGTAGCATAATCTTCATATAGCCTCAATAAAATATTTTGCCATTTTAGAGTATAGCATATTGGACAGGAAACAATCACAGTGTCAGAAACTATAAAGTTGTCATATTAGCTTTGTGGCATGACTCTCTACTGCCTCGTTTTCCTTATCCTCACCCTGCCATCTCATATTGTTACAAGAAAATGCACTTACAGACTTCTTGATGTCACAGAATTAGAAGGAACACATCTGTAGAAAATTGATTAGTTTTCTCTCTAGTTGAGATGTACAACATGCTCTGGATGATGAAGCTTTGGTATGCATGCCAGGGAAGAATAAGTAGGCAGTTATTCCCTGGAACATGGATTACCTTTCTGTGGCTTAGAAAAGCTTTCTGCCATTTGAAAAGGAAGTTTTTTCTTAGCCAACATGGAAAGTCAAAGATTCTTGATTTTCACAAATCTTGGAAGATTAAAGATGAGGCACCTATTTTCAAGAAAAACTGTCTTCAATTTAAAAAAGAAAACTAAACTAAAATCTAAATGTAACAGAATATCAGTTGTGATACTAACTGCTGTCCCAGAATTAAACAATAGAAATCAAAGTTGAGATAAAGAGTATAAGACAAGAGTTATTTCATAAGCAGATAACCTCAAAAACTTAATAAGGTAAACTTGTCATTTGTTGACATTTTGTATCTTCTATATATTTATATTTTAGAAATACCTCATACTTTATAAACGAAATCTATGAAAGGATATTTGGAAAACATAGAAAAACATTTCTTTGTAAAATAGAAGTTGTTCATAAACTTGCAGTTGGAAACTGCTAATAATGCTTTCTTCATATCTCCTCAGTCTTTGTTTTCTATCTATATGTTGATTTGTAATTGTTTATCTGAGTAACTGAATTAGTTACATTGGGAGATAATTGATTGTATACAAAACTCATTCACCTCAGGTTATTTGCCACTTGGCGTGTCCTCTCTCCACCTGTGTTGAATACAGCTGAATTACACCAAATGTAGTGGAAGCAGGCAGGCCAGGAATGGAGGCTGGGAGACAGGCAGGTATCCAAGACTTTCAGCCCCTCCAGGAATCTTTATTTTCTTTCTCTTGGAGAAAGAAAGAGAGCTAGCGCTCTCTCTCTTGCCATTAGTCATTGTAGTTGTAGTGGTCGTAGCATTGTAGGTAGCGCTGCAGGCAAGATTAGCTCTGCTCCTCAGCTCAGATATTCCCACTCACACTTGTGCACACCATGCTCTTTGGATCCAGGTGTCCAAAGTTACAGGTGTACATGCTCTCTGCCCACACTTCCTAGAGCCTTCTGCATTAACCTGATTAATACTTCAAGTGGTGTAAAAAGTTTGAGTAACTGCTTTAGCCTACCTATACTATAATTTTCTTTTATTATGAAATTAATGCGAAAAGCTTTATAGCCGACTTTGACTATTTTTGCAGGCATAATTATTTAAGATTGCAAACTAGAGTTTCTTACATTCTAGCTTATGTAATCAACCTCCTTCTGTCAGTCATGAAATTGATTTGCCTATATCACAGAAATGTTTATCTGTAGCCTGTTAGATAAATTTTTGAGAAGATAAGCATGTTTCTAACGAATTCAATTTGTACTAACAAATCATTCTTCAGAAATATATATTTGATTTGGGGAAAATGGCATATTTACAATATATATGCATCCTAGCAAAACCAGAGATCACTTCATTTATTTAAATCTGCTTTGGGTTCCTTTATATTTTATAATTTTTTTAAAAATACAGGCTCTGTAAATTTTTTAAATCTTTGCATTTTTATCATTGTTCTTATATTTCCTCCCCTCACTATGTTATTTTATATTACATAAATATAAATACATGCTACATGTTAATATAGTAATTAGTTAATGTTGATTCACAATAAATCTATATTAATATTTATAGACGAGGCAATGCCCCTGCATTACTTAAAATGTTTAGTTTGGTAGGAAAGTTGAATAAAAATCTAGTCAGTTATTTGAGAAATTATACTATGTCAGAATTTGTGTAGACATTTCTTGACTAAGGTAGACAATGGCCTCTGTTTACTGGCATCAAAGCTGAAGTGATGATTCTCAGTGGAGGAGACAATGAGCTGAATTCCTTAACTTTTGAACTGAAACACCTGCCAGTGATTACTTGATTGTTTCTTGAGCCAAAACAGTGATATAGTCAGATAAACACATGCAACAGATTCAGCTAGGCATCTTTTGGTACACTTTCCTCTAGATTTCAATGGGCAAAAAGAGCTTTTAAAAACCAGTCTTTGGAACTTTGCTTCATCACTTCTTTATAAAATGTGCATACTTACCTTTTGGATTTCAGCCAATTTAAGGTTGCAATAAATTTCCCAAAGAAAGGGAGTGATGGATAATCACTATTTCAAAAAAATACATTTTTTTTGCCATCAAATCTATTTGTTTTTTTCTAAAGGGTAACAGTTACTCTAAATTTTATGAGCTTCTTACATTCAAATAATGTATAAATGAAGGATGAGTAAACTGTGACCACAGGAATTTGCAACTCATTAGTTAAACCAAACCATCTGAGACACATTTTCTACCCAACAGAAGGAATGTAGGTTTGAGTGCTCTTTTCCAACTATGTATTATCCTCCACCCCTGAATGACATGCTCTAGCAGATTATGCTGTAACCAAGGGCAAAGGAGAGTCCCCCTTTGCACCCTGTGGAGTAGTTCCATCCGGATCAGAAAGTATAGTCATTTACTTCCACTCTTCTGCTGTGTACTAGCTACTTAAGTAATGAAGGCATTTCTGCACAGATGGAAAATTTATATAAATGAAGTATTTAATGCAGGAAGGACCTATTACAATGTATAGCATCAATGTTATCCATTTAATTCATTGTCTATAATCAGATATCCAAAGATCACTGATCAGGAGAATATGGGGTCAACTATTTTGGCAGAAAAAGAAGCACATTTTTCTCCCTAACACAATGTTTCTCACAGAAAGTAAAATATTGCTCGAGCTATGATCCTGCACTATTCATAATTAATAAAACATATTTGTCATAGTAACATAGTTTGAAATTTATACTCCACAAGCTGTCAGATGACACTGAAATTGCTCAGGTTGGAGTAACTATTTTGAAGCTCTAGTTTATCTATTGTGTAGGCAAATGATCTTTTGCCAAGAAAAGATAAACAATTAAGTACAACAAAAGTTCTATCATGAATTTACTTGAAAATTAAAGGAAACATCCTTGGTAATATGAAATATTTGCAATTCAATGCATGTTTCCAATCAAGCATATCAGATAATGCTTTGTAGAGTACTGTACTTTTTTTTATCAAAATATTCTCTGTTCTAATGTCATGAGGTATACATTCATGTAAATTTCTGTAGCTTCTAAGGTAGGTGAATGTAGCATTGTCTTCTGGCATTTTCTTTGGCATAACAAATCAATGCAATTAATGACAGGTATTTTTCTCTCTAGCATGCTTTCAGTTACTCAGCCCTGCCACTGTGACCAGAACTGCATTTTATAATTTCATAAAAAAATATATAAATAATTAAATGGAGAAAATTTATCTTCCCTTCCATATTTGATATGATAAAATGTTTAGTTCTAACTATTAACTTCATTTTAATCACTTTTTGACAAAGAGAAAGAAATGTTTTAAGGTTTAATTTTGTATGATATGCATTATCAAAAGAAGAACTAATAATGTATTTGATGAACATTAATGTGAAAGCTAGCACTCAAGCCACAATTAATGGTTACCTTGCCAGCAGACACTGAAGAGAGGTGAATTGAACAGAGCTTAATGGCAAGTCTTTTAGATATGTCATGGTCAGAGCTTTTTTTGTCTAAGCAGTAAAAACAACTAGTATTCAGTTCCAGTCTGAGAAAGAAAATGTCCAGAAGCATTGCCATTAGCTCATAAATCACTATTGGAACAAGTAAAGTAAGCTGTGTTCCCATAAGCAATTAGAAAAATGACTGTGATGTTCTTGGTCTTTTGAAAAGTATTAGGTTTTCATCAGACCAAAGACCCTTTGAACCACTCCCTAGACTAACACTAAGTTTATACTGGTTATAGAAGCTCAATTATCCTAATAATGAATCATATTTTCTCAACATGTTTAATCTCAAGGGAACCCCTAAGGACATTTCCCAGTGTTTCTGTTTTCACATCCTGGCTACATGAGTAGTGGTCAAAGTCTTAGTAATTTTTTCTCAACAGTCCTTCAACTATTCTTGGTCACTGAAAGTGAATTATAAAAGAACTAAAACAGCCCATCTCACCACCTTGTGATCAGAGGTTAGTCCTCCTGTCAGATTCAGTTTTATCTTCAGACCTGGATCTTTGAAATGAGGTAAAGATAAAATTATGATAAAGACAAGCAGTGCAGAGACATCTACTGAACTTATTGACATCCCTATCCAATTCTCTTGTTGACCTTGGTTTATTGAGGTACCCTGATGAACAGATTTGAAATTTAATGATTTGGGGCCTAAAACTGGTTGAAGAAAGTAGAGTCCCTCCTATATTCTACTGTCTTTCTGCAACAATCCTGGCAAACACCCACTTTATCTGGAAACTCACAGTAATAAACAATCTCTGGATATTTGTGTGCACTCTGAAGTTTTGGTAAATGTGCACTGTGCTGTTCCTATTTGATTTATGACAACACATTTCTTGCTCTGTATTCCCCAAAAGCTTCTTTTGATTTTGCAATTCAGAATGTGTTGTTTCCCTCTTATTGTTTTTTTGTTTTTCACTGGATGAAAAGAAAATATTTAATGAGAAAGAAATTTAACAATCACTAAAAACTTTCAGTTTCCAATTCAATATTTAAAGAATTGTGTTAAATTGTAATAATAACACTAGCACATTGAAAAATACACTAGACATAAATTGTCTACATTTTCTGTATTTACTTCTATGTGTTTGTGTCACTGTTCAAGGATATGCTTTATGTGAATTCAACTCTTAGGATACAGGCAGTGTTTATGATGATTCAATAATAGTAAATTTGATTATAAAATCTTCACGAGTAAACAGATTTCAAGTTAATACAACATAAAAATGTCCTGTGAGATTGCATAAAGTACATTTGTAATCATTTAGCACCTGTTTCCTAATGAAAAGGTAACAGTTAAATGAAAGACTCCTCACAGAGCCAGTTTTAAAAGGAAGAGTTCATCAGTGTTGTATATTAAATATTATTTTACCTGAGTTTTTAAAATAGGTGTGTTAATTTTCAACTGGATTCAAAAAGTTATCATAGCACATTTTGTGTCTTTCCATAATATAGCTAATCAACAGTTACTTAGATTTTCCTACCTTTTACTTAAACACATTTAAGCTGATTATTTTGCATTCCTAGCTGCATAGTATCAAATGTATTGCTCATATTTTAAAGAGTGTTATAAATGCTTATGAATCAGTATGCATGTGCAGTTAAGAAATAATGATAGATTATTTTCACACCATATAGACATCAATTCACAAACTAGTTTTACCAGATTTTAAGACTGCAATTTTCCAGGAGGCAAAGTGCCAATTCCTAATCTTTCTTTACTATTGCAGGACAATGGGGATACAAAATAGAAAAAAAAAATGAGGGTTATAAGGACTATAAAAAGCCAAACACATATTTAAATTAAATTGACTGTTTTGTGGGTAACTTTCTGTTAAATTTCAATATTTATAATTTTTTAAGTTGAATGTGTTTTTAAGAAATTTAAAGCATCAGTCTTGCATCACTCACTTGTAAGGAATTAAAAGGGCAATTATGTAGACCAGAGATTGTTTAGACTTAACTGCTTGTTAGGTGCCTTCTTTTGCTTACCTTTCCCTGATCCTCACTAAAAAGACTTCTATACTTACTGGATATTCTGATCAATTTTCCACACTGATTTGCTGAAAGCATTTGTATGAACTAATAAAAAAAGAATAATTAAAGGAATTGAGTAGGTACTCTGGGTCTTAACAGCCACCAATCACCAAGACAACCCTCAGAGATGGGGAAATCCTTCGAAAAACAGTAACTGTCAATTTGATATCCATTGCTTCCTATTCTAAGGAAGCACCATTTTGGTAACTATGCTCAATTATGTTATTGTTCTAAGATATTTGCCATCCATCCCTATTAAAAAATATATTTCCTTGCTGCATATCAACTTTGATTGGATTTTTAGCTTGATCAATGAAATGTGAGCAAGTGACAAATGTCCTTTCCAAACAGAGCTCTCTTTCGATAGATAAATACTATCTATCTTTTTTTCTCAGCACTGTAGTCGTGTGTACTCTATAAAAGGTATTCTTTCAGCCTGGTTCTTATAATGAATGAATAGAACAAAGCTGCAGCTGATGTTTGACTTATGCTGTTCTTAATGTGAGGAAAATACAAGCATTTTTTGTTGGTTATTAAGAACTAGGGCTATTTATTACTGTAACATAGTCTTACCTTGAATGACTGATAAAGTAATCAAATATTCTCTTGCTTCCACTTAGTTCTCTTTCATATATATGCATATATATATTTACACTATTATTCTTTGTTTCTACTTATGTATAGTATAAGTTGCTTCCATTGTAATTTTAGTTATTTTTTTTCTGTCTTTACCTTTCTGCTTTTAATCCCTACTACCAATTCAATATGTTCAATATGTACCAATATGTTCAATAAAATTCCCAAGACCATAAGTCATATTACCATCTTTGCTTAGTAGAATGCTTAAAACCACTCATTTAACCCACAACTAGTCAGTCTTTATATTGGTATACATGAAATCTCTGCTGTGGAATGTCATGTTCTACATAGATAATACTTTCAGTAAATAATTTCCAAGATGTAATAGTGAATAATTATTAGAGTGACTGTCTTCCAGGCTTTCTCAAAACTTTAGCACTTACCAGTGAAGTAATTATTTCATTAGCACAAGTTTGTTACTTAGGATATATAGATGCAATCAGAACTATAATAAAATTGAAAATGTTTTTTACTGTGATTTCACTGTTTGCGATGATATATACATACATATATAAATATATTCATGAATGAAAATAACAACTGATATCTTATTTTATCATATTTTATTTGATTTGTTCTATCAGTCACCCTAGTGTTAGTCACAGGAGATGAACAACATCAGTATGCTAAACCATTTTGTTAAAGTTTATAGCAAAGGCAAAAAAGTCATATATAAACTCCTGGTGCTCCTCACTCTAGTGTGTTTATGAGTTCATCTAATCTTTACTACCACCTTTCTGGTTGACAATTCTTAAAACATCAATGGATATGGACGCCAATTTCATGAAATATCCCTGAGAATAATACATCCTGAGCTATTTTTATAGCTTATTCATCCAGCAGAGAAGAAATAGCTTCAACCTTCTTTCATTTCTGTTCAATCAATTTTCACAAATCTGTATTCCTATGCAGCCTGTTTCATTTAGTCACAGCATTACAGAAACAAGAAGCCTAAAATACTTCTTAAAACTATTGAATGGAATCCAGTCAAAATAAAGCTCCGACTCATGGCTTAGAATCCACCCTCAGAAAAACTGTGAATTTTTTGTGGCAACAGAGGGGGAGAAACTGAATTAGAAATAGTAGTAGTCTTGTTCTAACATATTTCTAGAAAAACATTTTGATTCTGCTATTTTCTGTGTGTGTGATCTTCACTACTCTGAGTTTTGGTGCTCTCAGTCATAAAACAAATCAGATTCAAGATTCATTATAACTGATTGGAGTTTCTCATTTTGATGACAGCCTACATTCTCCTAACTCAATGCCTGCAATTTCAGACTAACTCTGTAAGCTTAATCTTCTGCAGAATCGATGTTATCGTATTAGGCTAAGCAGTGTCTCATCTTTCCTAAATTCATTTTCTCCCCTGTTCTAAATATAGATGGATATTTTAATCACTTTGTTTCAAATAATTTATTTCATCATATTAATGTTATGGATTGTGTCTCTGTAAAATGCATATGTTGAAGCTCTAATTACCAGTGTGAATTTACAGGGTTTTCATGAGGTAATCCTAGTTATATAGGTCAGATTGGTAGATTCACAACCTGATAGAATTGGTGGTCTTGTAGAAAAGTCAGGAAAAAAGTTATCATTTTCTCTTTGCATACAAAATGAAGGTCATGTGAGTATACAGTATGTGGGCAACAACTTCCAAAGGAATAAAAGAGCGTTCAGAATGACCTGATTTACTGTGACCTTAATCTCTGAATTTAATGACCTCTGAACTGGAATATATCATCTTTTCTTATTTAAGTCTCCCAGTCTAAGGTATTTTTTTTTTATGACAGTCTGAGTTTACTAGTATAGCTAACCACTACCTACTTCCCATTTAATCCCCAATTGTTGAAGTAAGCATGTCTCTACTCATCAAAAGACTCTCTGGACACTCCCAAACAAATAGTATGGTTAGTAATAGGAATACAATGTGTGGCTTGGAACTTGGCAATAAAATGGGAATTAGGGTTTATATGAAGATAATTAAGGACCAGATTTAGTAAAGTCTGCCAGCAAAGAATGAATAAGTAGGAGGTGACAAGTTATATGTGAAAGACCTAAATCTGATTATCCTGCTCTTCTTTCTTTGATTTTCAAAAATACAAAACGAGTTATTGCAAAATGAAAAAAAGAAGAGTATACTGTTTTAATTATTTGAAGTCAATGCTTCATTTTTTTTAGAGTTATGTAAATGATGTGACTATAACTAAAAGAAAATATAATGGAGTTCTTGAGAAAATGAGCGATAAAAAGTATAATGCTACATCTCATACAAGGAAAGAAACAAAATGACAGTTACAGAAGATTAAAGCATGCCAGAAAGATGTGCTCATATAAGGCTTGAAAAATTTTTTATTTCTTTTATAAAAGAGCTGGAAGCATTGAAATTACTACAAAAATGAAAATAAAAACTTTAACAAGAATTTTAAAGCCTAGGATATCACTGACAAAGCTTTGGAAAAAGTTAGATATGTATATGTTAGAAAATATTATTAGAAATAAAATCATTAAGTTACACTTAGAAGCAAATAAACAATACATTATAAAACATATATATATAATTCTGTAAAATATATGTAATAGAATATATGATAAAATATTTGTGAATATATAAATTGGGAAAGAAAAGAGAAAGAAAAAAATTAATAAAATTAATGCAAAATGAATTAAATCTGGAAATAAGAACTATTACTAGGCTAAGGAAAGTCAGCAGATAGATAATAGGAATCTCTGAAAAAACATTAAAGCTATAGTATAGAATAAATGCTAAAATGTAACAAACGATTATAATGTGAAGAAAAGTTACATTTTCTTTACTTTGGAAATCAGTATTTATAGCAATAGAAAACTGAATAATGCAGTTTAAGTGCTAAAGAAATGAAAATATTTGCCACAATTTTGTTTCTAGCAAAATTCACTTTCATACTGAGAAAATCCCAGACAACTGTTATTGATATACATAAACTCAGGAATATGGCTCCCTTTTTAAATTTTAATTGATTATATATATATAAATATTTTGATTCTGCTACTATATATACGTATATATTTATATACATTGCTTACATTGCTGTGTTTCCTGAATCTCCTACTCTATGCCATCCTTGAACCACTATGCCATCTTACTCACTTGTGCTCATCTCTCTCCTGATTTTGCCTTCCTCCCTCCCTCTCCCTTTCTGTATGTTTCAGTTCAGTTTTCATTTGTTTATTTTAACCTTTTCTTGTACTTTTGTTTGTTTTCCTTACACCCCAGATCCAAATGATTACATCTGTTATTTATCTTTTTCTTTTTGGCTTATTTCAGCTAGCATAATTCCTTCTAGCTCCACCATGTTGCCACAAATGACATGAATGTCTTTTGATTACTGAATAAGACTCAACTGTATAAATAAGCTACAACTTTTTGATCCATTAATCAGTTTTTAGACATTTGTGTTGCTTCTATGTCCCAGATATTATAAGCAGTGCTGCAATAAATATAGGAGTGCTGGTTTCCTTTTGAATTAATTTTTTTGTATCCTTTGGGTAAATTCTTAGAAGAGGGATTGCTGGATCAAATGGTAGCTCCATTTTAAGTACTTTGAGGGTCCTCCACACAGTTTTCCATGGTGGTTGGACCATTTTGCAATCACACTGGCAGTGTAAAAGTGTTCCTTTTTCTCTGCATCCACACCAGCATTGGTGTTTCCTATTGTTTTTGCTGTATGGCTCCCCTTTCTGTGGAGGCTATAGGAGGGCAACCAAAATGAGAAGGGAGACAATGACATAAAAACTAGTGATGAATGCTAACATAGACTTTACTGCAAAACTTTTTCTAGGTGAGAGATAAAGGAGAAATAATATAGTATGTTAATATCATATATATATAGTATACAACTCTACCAAAAATGTGTGTGTACCAGGTAAAGGTTGGTAGGATAATACATGCAATAATATCTTTGATAGCTCTCCTTGGATGTTGGTCTATTAATATTGTCATTTTAAAGCTGTAGAGTATATAAAATATGTCAAATAAATGCTATTGTGAAATATTCTAATTCTCTAGGTCTGTGTTCCTTAAAACTAGGATTTTATTTGATGTCAGAAAGAAAGTAGTTTCAGATAAAAAGATAGTGGTTAATTTTTAAATGCAATAATGCTATTTTTGAAATAGAAATTCAAGTATGAAGTCAAGAATATTTAAGCTTTTTAGTTATATGTAATATATATGTAGTACTATAGAGTAGATACATATTACTATAGAGTATTTACGCTTTTTATTTATATATACTATATACATATGTACTATAGCATCCAAGTTACATTCTTGAAGAACATTCTAGTGCAAATATACTGGGGTGCTCCAGTCTCCCTCACTTGTAACATTCATTTGTATACCCTCCAAAATAGTTTTCTAAAGTTATATAGATAGATAGATAGATAGATAATAGAGATAGATATATACAGAGATAACTAAGAATATAAGTTTATAGAAGTGTATTTTCTTTATAGAAATGTAATTTTCATATACATGTTACTCATTTACTTCCTTTACTGACTGTAATACATAGCTAACTTCGCCTTATCCTTTTGAATAACTATATAATATTTCTTAGGCTTGCCTTAAAATTACTTTTTTATTAAATATCACACATTTATAAACTATATATGAAAATATGAAAGATGTAAAGAACAGTGGTACTACTATTCAGTTTAATGAAGATATCAATAACTTTTAGATTAATTTAGATTAATTTTCAGATTTATCCTATTCTCTTTCATGCATTATTTTAGAGGTCACTTTGGTTCTTCTAAAAATTTCTTGCTCTGTGTAATATTTTCAAGACAATTCATTTCTTTAAGAGTTATAGTTATTTTTAAGGCCTATCTAATAGCTCCAGTATCTACAGTGTTGATATTTTAAGATTATGTTGTTCAATATTTCCATGTGTCCACAGTATCTCTTGTATGTTTTGTGAATTTTTTATGCCATGAATTCATAATTTATGGATCTTTATTTGTGGAGAGTCAGTTTGAAGTGGATCTTACTTCCTAGTTAAAACTTGTGTATGCTTTTAAAAGATTCTTGAACAAATTATAACCTAAAAACATTTTTAACTGAAATCTCAATTGATGTTCTTAAGACTACCCCTCAGAGGTGAATTTTCTCATTACTGGCTCTGCAATGTCTATTAAGAGTGCACGGAACAAAGTGAAAAGTCAATACAAAGAACCAAAGGAGCTTTTGTTAAGAGTAGGTATTTAAAAATGTGAACTATACAGACGTAAGCATTTTGTTTTGTTTTATAGAAATAACAGCTGTCTTACGTTTTAATATTCTCATTTTATCTTCAAACTAATCTAGAAATTCAAAATGCTAGCAATATTCTATAGTTAAGCATATTGAAGTTCATAACATTAAGCTAACTTCCCCCCCAAAGCATTTTCAGTGTAAGCCCATTTTTTTTCTTACACATCCCAATACCACAGAGTCTGGAGGTGGTATAATTGTCCTTCTATCTTATTATCACTTTATCTTATTTCTACTTCCTGTTCCCCTTTTTTAAGGCAATCATTTGGAGTGCCTGATTTCAGACTGGCTCAATTAGTTCTATTTGCTGTCATCTGAAGGTTCTGAGGTTCTTCTCCTGGTTTATAAATGTCTTAGTATCTAGCTTGTTCTCTTACTGACTTTATTCCTATCATTATTCAGTCTGACTTACTTTCCATTTTATTGATGTTTTTAATACTAAGTCTCTCAAATATCTCATATATAAGCACCCTATGCTGACTAGTTACATGCTCTCTTTCAAATTCACTTTAGCTTCTTCTTTCCAACAATTCTTTTGCCACCACAAAACAACCAATACTTTGACCCAACCTATTCTTCACTGTCATCAGCCTTATCTTATTCTCAATTTTCTCTTTACCCATGCTAGCCTCCATGATTAATCACTTTAATCACACCCTTGCAGAGGCCCCCAACTTCTTTGTCTTTCTCTAGTACTTTCAAAACTCGCCTGGAAAACTGCCAAACCTGATTAGGTTCATCATTCTGCTTATTCAGTGCATTTACCTGAATATCTGAACATGCCTGAAGAAAAAAATGAAACATGATGAGTATTTTACACTTTATAGTCACTAAACTTCAGTGAGCAATCTTCACTGGGCATTCAAAAATTGTAAGTGGTCCTATTATATTTCCTTAGTAAACATGCATGCCTATTCATTAAATGACTTTCATATTTCCCCTCATTTAAACATTTAAACCTTTTCTTCACTGATATTTAGAGCTATTCTGACTTTACTGGAAAAAAAAAATGGAAGCCACCAATAGAGAACATTATTGTTCTTTACCACCACAAGTTTTAGTCTCCACTTAGATGCATTCATTGCTCATTCAGAAAATTTAGTTTTCTTTACATCCCAATTAATGTGGTTTGGCCAGCACACAGTAAAATATACTACTATAATTGGCTTTAAAAGTTAAATATTTAAATATCATCTTTTTTAAAAAAACAAGGAAATGTGATTTCATCAATGGTGAAATTTGATAGTTCAAAAAATGTTAGAGATATAGGTGGCTTTTTCTTTAATTCTCTTGATTATAACATAACTGTCACAACTCCCATGTCATATCCTAACATATCCAAGCATAGATATCAAGAGTTTCTTTTGAATGTTTCTTCTTGTCAATAAAAAAAGAATTCCCCAGATTGAAAATTCTCTTTTATTTCTTTAAGCATATTTGCCAAATTATAAACCAACTATAACTAAAAGGAAAAGTTATGAATAATTAGACCCAGGCTCACTGATTGGGTACATCGAAACATATTTAAAAACAATTTGGATTATGGTAAAAAGAATGTAGAAAGAAATGCAATTTTAGAGATAATCAACAGTTATTTCTACTTTACATATTGTTTTTTCTGCTGTTACAAGGAATGGCTTCAATTCTTAGCAAATGTCTACTTTTGCGTTGGAGCCCTTCTTTACTTGCTTACTCAAGCATTTTGTTTTTCTTCTATATCAACAATCTCTCCTTTTCTAATCAGTTTTGCTATATTACTAAGTTGAAAAATTCCTCCTTTGACTTAAAGGTCCAAATGATATCACAGAAATAAGGTTTTTTTCATTGTGATGAATAACTGCTTTCTTTCCCTTTCTCTGTATTGCTTCCAGTTAGATTTAATTATTGGCAATCTACACTATATTTTAAGAAATTTTATTTAGTTAAAGTTATTGTAACTATTTTAATTTATATTAATCTTTTTTGAATGATTCCTTAAATTGCATCAGATTTCTTTTCTTGCTTATATCCTTGTACATATTGAAAGTACATCCACTATTTCAGTTATTACCAAATAGGAAAATGGGAGTTAAAGAGAAATAATTGAATGATTAGTAGGAAATAACAAGGACATGGAAAAGATCAATAAAACACTCTGGGAAATACCAAAAGAGATAGGATTGGTGAGGTTCTTACATGAAGAAGTCTTAGGATCTTTGACTTTAGAGAGTGATAATTTTTAATTAAATCAAGACATAATATTTGCATCTTTGTGAACTCTAATTTGTCTAGTAAAATGCTTTGATATAAATGGAGACAAAATAATTTTGTCCATTTTAATTTTTCAAATTGTAGACTATTCTGAAAAAGGTGAATTGAATATCACTTGTGATTTGCAAAATCACTTGTTGAGGTAGAAAGAAAAAAGAAATCTTTTCTTTGTGTTACTAAGTAGGTGATTCGGGATCAGTCATGTAACTCCATGAGTCTCAGTTTCATCATCAGTAAAATCAGCATAAGATCCCTTATTAATAAACTTTAAACGTTAGTGAGGATTGAATGAATTCAGTAACAAACTCAGGCATATTTGTACAAATATGTTAGTTTTGTCATCATTGTTGCACTAAAGGTAGGTAAACTGGGTAAACTGAGGCTCAAACATGTTTGAATTACCCAGCTGGAGATTTATGAGTTTTGTATCATAATCCACATTATATATATATAAATTCACTGATCTTTCTAATGATCCATATTGTTGGATTCATAAGATATCACTATGCATGAATTTAAATTATAAATTATTTTTCAAGTAAAGTTCTATTTCCCTTGGAAGACTGATATTTGTCTTCTTAATTTACTATGAGAAATAAAAATCTGATTAAGTTTATCTCAGCTCACTGACTATTGACAAGCTGAATCAAGTGTAAAGTGTAATTATAGGAATTATCTGTCTTTATGGTCTTTATCTTCATTTTTTTGGGTCTTATTTGTGTTCTGCTTTTCCCTAGTAACAACTTTTTGTACGTATTTCCTTATTAGTTGTCACAAATCTTTTAGAAGAATTACTATTGTTGAACAAATATATCTTTATAGTATCATTGTTAGTAGCTGCAACATAGAGTTGTTCATGTGAGGAATAGGTAAATTGCAAGCCAAAGCCTACAATTTGGAGCTTCTGCCCTTGTTGCTCTTTATTTAGGGCTCATAATAGAAACCACTATTTGTTGTCTCTGTCACTGATGTCTTAATATATGCAGAATGGTTCTTCCAATTGTCAGTTACACAAGCCTCTTTTTGTTTCTTAGGCTCAGCTGCTCTGGGGGACAACAGTCTTTCTTTTGAAGTGCTCACACCAGGGTTCTTCAAAATTAACACATTTGCCACAGTCTTTCTGTTTTTCTTCAACCTTTTTATCTTTATAAATTGAGATATCATGTATATGCAGTAAAGTACACAAAACATATTAATTTTAATTTTTTAGTTTATGAATTATTTGCATGTGTTTATATCTATTTAACTTCACCCAGATCAAGATGCATAATATTTCTAGCATTCCATGAAATTTCTTCATGCCCTGTCTTGCCTATGTCATCTCTCCCAAGAAATAACCACTATTTTTCTATCAGAACTTTTTTGTACTGACTTGTTTTACTCAACATTTCTATGAGATTCATCCCTTTGTTCTTTTATGTCTATGTTTATCTGGCATTATTTGTTCACTGAGCCTGCCTGACCAAAATTACCATATTTTGATAAAATATTAAATGATGCTTTTTATTACTTATATGTACTGTTATATGAATATACTCAATTTATTTATCAATTTATCTACTGATGGGCATTGGGGTTGTATCCACTTTGAGACAATTATGTGCAAATTTACTTTAAGGATTATATATATTTTCATAAATTTATGTAAGAGTTTTTTGATGCATAAGAGGTAAAATTATAGAAACATGTTATTTTAGTGTCCTTTATGACTGGGTTTCCATTCCAAGTCTTCTTATTTCTTTTTAAAGCTATAGTAAAAGTAGAAATCTTCCAACTGAATAAAAAAGGAAACTAAAAATCCTACAGTATCAGGAGGGTTGAATAAGAGAATTTCATGTACTATGAGAAATATTTCTTTATATCATTTTTTCATAATCACAAATTTAATAAGAATTTTAGTTTTCTTTTTACTCCATTCTTACTTATTTACTTTGTACCCACAACAAAATAGAGGAAAGGAAAGGTTTATTTAGCTATGTCATCTTCTGCAGATTATTTCTTTCCACAGTCTAATTTATATTCCTTTTCCTCTCATATTGTCACTTTATTACTTTGCTTATCTAAGGAAGAAGCAAATAATACCTGGGACTTTTCTTATTCTGATTTTATCTGGAATACACTCACAATTTCTTTCTGCATATATACATACTGTTTTCCCTGTACATTAAAAGTGTTCCCTTTCTTATCTTATGAAAATGATGATAATGTATAAAAATGTTGACTTTGAAAGGTCCTACAGGTTTTCTTCATCCATACAAAAGTATTTAAACCATTTTACAGGGACACAGTTTTCATGTTATCTCATTCATAGATATCACTGACAGATTAAATTATACAAAATTTTCATAATGGTTTTCCCCGTTTTTCTCACTTTTTCTCTTTTTATCAATATACTTCCTTTTTACCAATATTTCACAGAAACCTGATTTCTTCTTGAGCTAATCAACATATTACCATTTCTTAGTTTTCAGGGATTTAGAATATAAGCATACGCTTCTCTTTTACTACTAATAATAAGTTATGGTACTTAAATGTAGGTAGGCAGACATGAACAAGTGTAACACATTGCTTTTTAGGATTCCTTGAGATGGAAGAGCTTGCATATTGATAAAATAGACATTTTAATGTAACATATTTGCATTAAGTTGTTTAAAGTATATTTTAAATGTTTATTGGTGATCTCAAAAACTATGCTGTATCACTTCTCTCTTTAGTGGCAGATAAAGATGCAAATTTATTGAACAATACAAAACAAAAATAGACTATTAGATTATCATAGTTATAAGTTTATAAACAAAATGATTGTTCACCAGAAGGAAGGGGTAAGGAGAATAAGTAATTTGTATAAAAAAGTCAATACTATGGTGATATTTAAAACTACTTTTGGTGTCAAACTTAAGGTAGTATATATAGAAGTTGATTCATATGGTGCATAGACCTGAAATCTTGATAATATTATAAAGATATGCTACTATAATTTTTTAAACTAGAAAACCACTACTGGATGTGACCTCATTTTACCTAACTCTATGTCCAAGAAAATCAAATAATGTATGGAACCAGGAAGTAGCATATCACCCAGACCAATTCTATTTTAATCAGCTCAGGTTACCATAACTAAATACCATATACTGAATGTCTTTCACAGAAAATTTCATAAATTTCTAGAGTTTTGGAAATCTGAGACCATGATTCTAGTCAATTCAGTTCCTGATGAGAGCTTTCTATCAGACCATCTGACTTCTGACCATCTTCTCACATGGTCTTTCTTTGGTGTACATAAAGACAAACACACCCCAGCACCACATTGTTAGGATCTGCAATAACCAGGCAGGACATATGCTGTGAATGAAGAAACTTTATTCACTATGTTATCTGATTTCAGCAAACCGAAACATAATTAGCATGACCCTTCCCAGGTGAGCAGTGTCCCCATTCCTCCATTACTAACCCTTAGAGATATTCTGTAAGAGAGAACAACAGGTTAATGAATGAATCCCCTGCCACCATGTATTCTACAGGAACTAGTGTTTTGCCTAATCTGATTTTTCCTAAGCTATGTCTTCCTCCCCTTGTTTAACACATTATAAACCATTCTTTTACATTGTATAGAAAGTTTTCTCAGCCCTAATAAACTGACTGAATGTTTCATGGTTACTTTAATCCCAGCTTCTTTGGCTGAGTTCAATCTCTCTTGTTTGTCTTTCCTCACTTTCCCTCACCCAGCTCCTTACACCACATCATCACTACACAAAAATAATGGGAGAGATCTATATTTCTTTTTTATAAAACCACTAATACCATCATGAATAGCTAATTCCACCCTTATGAACTAATTTAACTTTAATTACCTTGCTTCCAAAAGAGAAAATGGGAGTTGCCAGCACCAGAAAGTCTGAACCTAGAACAAGAATATTATCTTTTCCCTTATTCTACTTATTTAAGAATAGCACAGTCTAGAATCAAGGAATGGGGGGTGACAACAAAAATAGATTCTACTTTTTTATTACATGAACTACAAAATCTCTTTGCTATAAATCGTTTGATAGAGTATATTTTGCATCCACCTTTGGAAAATCTCTATGATATCTAGAAACTAGACTCATTCAAGTCCCTCTCTTTTCCCTTATCCTCTATCAATGTTCCTTTTTTGCTTTATTTTCATATTTTTTGACAGATTTTCTAGGTGAGGTCTAATGAACACCAATTTTGATCCCTAATTACAGTACAACTAAAATTTTAGGTATTTTAATGGAATTTGTTTTTAAAGTACTTTTAGATTTATCACAAATTGAGTGGAAGATAAATGTCCCATATTCTAATTTGTACTCCTGCACAGTCTGCTACATATTAACATCTTTTATAAGAGTGCTACATTTGCTATAACTGACAGACATATTGAAATATCATTATGCTCAAACCCAACATTCATAACTCACATTGGGTTTCACTCTTGGTGTTGTTTATTCAACCAGGTTAACCAAATTTATAATGCTGCATGCCCACCATTATAGTCAAATACCCTGTTTTTTATGCAAATCAGTTTCTTTTTTAAATACAATTTTTACTCCACAAATTATGAAATCCCATATCTCAAGAAGAATCAAACAATTATCTTCAGGTCATGTTGAAAACATCCCGATTTTTCAGATTATTAACGACAATCTGACACTCCTTAAACGCTAACAGTTGGTTTTTGATTTCGACATAAATTCGATTTAATTACTAAAGAGAGCTGTCATGCTTCCGTCGAAGTTTTTCTTTTCAATTTATTAAGCACTCCTCATTTCTGCCCTTGTTTCCAAACCTTTCTCTAGTCTGTTTTGCATTTGACTGAGAAATCTCTTATTGTCAAATAAACTGTCAGTACAGTTTATTTGGAGAGTTTCAGCAATACACAAATAGTGTCCTACATGCCGTAGTTCTGTAGACTATGTTTTTATTAACATTCTATTCTTATATTGACTCTGTGAACAGAGAAAAACTTAGATTTTGTTCACTCTGTTTATTCAACTATGCTCCATCTTGTATATACCTATCTTGTATATAAATCTGGTGTATATTAACTTCAGTGAAGTGTCTGCAGATATTTTGGAAAACCAATGAGAATGCATATTACTTAAATCAAATCAGAATCCAACAAAAAATAACTCACATATAATAATTGTTAAAAAATAATAAATGAGAAAGTTTTAATTTTTAATATCTCTAGTATTTACTCATTTAGATTCATTACTTTCCAAAAATATAAATCTTGAAACTAAAAGGTAATAGCTATGAACTATTTCATGAAGAGCAATAGTATAATCTAGTTAAGTAAGGTCATTAACTCTGCATGTTTTGAAATGTGAATGTTTCCATTCTTATTATGTTTTTTTGCTAAATATAATGAAGAATTTAGAAAGAGTCCTTAAATAATTACTTGTCATAAAATCCAGAAGCAAAATTTTGTTATAGTTCTCAACTCCTATTATTATGTTCCATTAAAATATATTGAAGATTTATTCTTTTGTACAAGAAAGCCTTCACACCTGAGATTCTTTGTTCTAATACCACCCAAGTTTTTAAAACTACACCGTAGTATACTTTTATTTATTCAGTTAAGATGCCATTTTCTTTATAAAAGATTTTCTCAAAGTCTATAAAAATATCTTTCTCTAAAATGGCAATCCTACCATTTTATTCACTCATTCAGCAAATGTTTTAGATGGGGACCATATACCAGTGAGATAGTCAAATTCTTAGCTTCTGTGAAATTTTCAGACTTAGAGGGGTATATAAATACATAAATAAATGTCTCATAATTAGATATAAGTTCTATAAAGCAATAAAAAAGGGAGTCAGAATGAAAAGTAATACAAAACAAGGAGAAATGAATGAAAGGAAGTGCTACTTATATGCAAGCAGGGAAGGGTTCTCTAAATCTGCAGTGATTGTGTCTGAAAGATCTGATTCCTGGAAAAGAGCCAATCTGAGGAGCTGTGTGGGTAGAATATTGAGTTTAGAGGCACAGAATTTGCAAAGGTGTGAAGATGGATCAAAATTTGCATGTTCTAGAAGCAATTAGAAAGTCAGCTTAAGCAAAGGAGCTGAGACAGGAGTATATAGGAGTGTATGAAATGATTATATGATATGCACATTTGCTCAGCTTTTAGTTTTAAATACAGTGGAAATTGTAGCAGACCCTGCTCATGCCACAGTTTAGAAGTATTTCTCTAATCTATAAATAACAGGCTGCTTTTGAAGGCTGCAATTTTAAGTAGGATTGATAGTATCTCTTAACACAGTATTGGGCCCAAATGGAGAGAGTATCTGATCACAGAACATCAAACATTTTTGAAATTCAAGTTTTCATCATACAATAATTATTTTTACTTACCAACTTATAAGATCTAACAGGAAGAGCAAAAACTCACTACACAAAAAGGACTACACTTGAAATCAACCCAAACCAAATGGCTCAGAACGTCACATTACCTGTTACACCAATGACTTTAAAGCAGTGTAATTACTTAAAGGATTTCATGGAATGCTCATTATAATCATTTTATGGAGGATCAAAAACCTGGTAGTGTTCAAAGGAAATTAAAATCACAGAATTCATACATGAGTGTACATACCAATATTATTCAGAGTAGTTCCTTCAAAAAGTGGAAACAGCCTAAGTCATAAATAAATAGAGGGAGAAAATGTGGTCTATTCATAAGTGGAATATTACTCAACCATGTAAAGAAATTAAGTACTTAGGCTACTACATGATAAATCTTTAAAATTCTACATAAAAGAAGGTAGTTACAAATGACCATATATTGTGTGATACCATTCATATGAAATGTCAGAGTAGGCAAATTTATAGAGCTGGAAAGCAGATTAGTGATTGCCTGGGGTTGTGCGAGATGGAAAATTGGGGGGATGATGGATAAGGACTCTCTTTTGGAGGTAATAGAAAAGTTCTAAAATGAATTGGGATGCTGAAAGCACAGTTTGTGAATATACTAAAAGTCATTACATTAAATATTTTAAATGGCTGATTATATGATACATACTTTATATTGCAATAAAGCTGTTTTTTAAGTTAGATTGCTTATTGTGATGTTGAAACCTAAAATGGATTACAGATATGCTATTGCTCTAGGCAGTGGTGGTTCTTAAAGAGATCAGTAAGAGGGAAGTCGTTCCACTTGGCAGACATTTGAGCAGGATACCACCTCTTCAATTAAGCAAGGAAAGAAAGGTGGGTAGAATTAAGGATATATAATTCCTAAATAGAGGCAAAGTTTAATTTATTGGTCAGAGACTTGGAAGGAACAAAATTTGCAAGGAAATGAAGTCTGGAAAAGAAACGTGAATATATCTTTAGCAATGAGTACAAAAATATGTAGATCTATTTCTCTCATAATAATAACCACCAGGAATATCTGCCATGTTAGTTAGTGGATAAGGTAATCATCCCAGGGAATAAGTCAGATTCTGCCTCAATCTCTATATGGCTTGCACAATGGGTTCAAAATGGAGAGGCTCTGGAACAAGACTGGAGAAAACAAATGAGTTGAAGGCTGATCTGTAGCTACTGTTGCTACTGAATTGGCCTGAGACCTAGTTCTTCTAGATTAACAAGCAATGAAGAATAAGTTGACCACATCAGATGTCTTCTACCCATAAAGAAGTACCAATTTATTATTATTATGATGGATTTATACTGTGGATATGGGCTTATCTTTCATCCCAAGAGTGTCTCAGGGTCCATACAGTTGTTTCTATTCATCAAAATGGGATGATATAATGATTATGATATAATAAATCATAAATAATAAATAATAAAATAATAAATCATTTGATATTATATCAAATGATTATGATATAATAAAGTCTTATACTAAAAACTTTACTTTTTTTTTAAGAAGGTGTGATAATGGGTTATGATCATGGAATTCACTGCTTATCCCATACCATGGAGAAACTGGTATATTGACAGAACATTGGAATAACATCATAGAAAGAATTCTAACATGGACACTTCCTTGTCCAATCAAGTTGACACATTACAGTCACTTTTATTGATATCTTTTAAAGATTTTTAAAACAATTTTAGAGCTTTATTTCCATATTCCAGTTATATATTCCTAGTTAAATATAGGGATATATACTTTGTCACTTGTATGCTGAGAGTAGCTTTCCAATATATATTCTAGTTGCTTATAGCTGTAATAAGGAAAAAACTTTATTTTTATTTTTAATCTTAAGTAATTACTTATTTCTGAAATTAATGGAATCAGAGAACTATATAATGAAGGTGGCTAAGTATTCGAGGTGTTTCTAATAGTGTATATAGTAAAAGCCTGTTAGCATAAATTGAACGTTCCTATTTCACCAATACTGGACCAACATGACTGTCTAAGTGAAGACCTGTATCATAATGTATAGTTACTGGGAAAAGGAAGCAAAGACATAGTAATGAAGTTATGTTTATATTAGAAAAATGAGAACGAAAAAAAAAAAAGAAAAATGAGAACGATTAACAGTAGGCACTACTGAAAATGGCAATTATTTTCAAAAGAAGTACTATTTGTGGTATATTTCAAATGTTTGTTGGTAATGTGATCTATGAAGTAAAAAATGATTTTTTAAAATATGAGCATCTTGAAAGGTCAGTTTTGCCATGATCAAAACAAATTTAAATAACTTTTGGGTTTTAAATTGTTCAGAGTTAGTAAGTAACTGTGAAAGACCTTCATTTTCACTCAGTTACTTATCTGGGGAATATGGTTAGCATAAAATAAAAGTTGGCTTTAGCGAGTCAATTGTTTGCTAAACAGATTTAAATGTGAATAAATGTTATTGATGTGAGTTGTAGTTCTTCATTTCAACAAAACTTAAAATAGGGGAATTAAATTCAGCTGAGGAAAAATTAGATTAAGTAGAAATAGGACTAGTAATAAAAACCCACTTGGTAATATATTTTGGGTAACTAGCTATGTCGTTCCTGTTTTAACAGGAAAAGACAAACTTTTCTGTGAAGTGTCAGATCATAGATATTTTAGTCAGTTTGGGCCAGGAAGTCTAAGTCACAACTACTCAACTCTGTTTTGATAGTATGGAAACAATCACAGACAATAGTTACCAAATGGGCAAGGTTGGTGTACAGCAAAAAATATTTTTAATAGGAGGGACAGAGGTGAGGGTGGGGGGAGGGAGGAGAAAAATGTTTTTAATAAAAAGAGCAATCCTAGGCCAAATGGAGCTAGCAGCTACCTGATGGATACTGTATTCCCCCAAACTGAAGATACATATTTCTCAGGTGTACATGGATCATTCTCTAGAATTGACCATGTACTGGGTCACAAAACCAGCATCAACAATTTCATGAAGATTGAAGTCATATCTATTTTCTATGACCATAAAGGAATCAGAACTTGACCATGTAAAGAAGGACTGAATATCTACCATTTAATGGAGACGTAAGCCATCACTATTGGAAAAAGAGTTGATCAATGAAGAAATCAAAGAAGTAAACAAATATTTCAAGATGAATGACAATAAGGATACAACTTTCCAGAATATATGGGATGCTGCAAAAACAATAATAAGAGGGAGATATATAGTAATATGGTCCCACATCAAGAAACAAGAAAACACCCAAAGAAACAGCCTAATCTCACATCTGAGAGAACAAGAGAAAGAACAACAGAAATAGCTAAAAGCAAGTAGAAGGAAGGAGGTAATGAAATTCAAGCAGAAATTCAAGCAAATACAAAAAAGGATAATCAAAAAGATCAATAAAACAAAAAGCTGGTTCTTTGAAAAGATAAAATAGCTAAAACTCTATCCAGGCTCACAAAGAAGAGAAGGGAAAAAATGTAAATAGATTGATAAATGAAAGGGGAGAAATTACAACAGACAGAGCAGAAATAGAGAGGATAATTAAAGATTACTATGAACATATTTATGCAAACAAGTTCAACAACCTCGACAAAATGGACAAATTTTTAGAAGCATGCATCCATCCAAAATTGGATAAAGAATACACAGAAAGCCTAAATAAACCAATCTCAAGCAGGAAAATTGAAACAATAATAAAATCCCTTCCCCAAAACAAAATCCTTGGACAAGATGAATATAGAAATATATACCAATATACAAATATATATCAATAGTTCAGAGATGAACTGGTGCCTGTTCTACAAAAACTTTTCACAAAATAGAGAAAGAAGAGATATTACTAAATGCATTCTAAGAAGCCAATATCACATTAATACCAAAATCAAACAAAGATAACAATAAGAAAAAAAACTACAGGCCAATCTCTCTAATGAACACAGATACAAAGTTCTCAACAAAATCTTAGGAAATATAAACTAACAATGCATCAAAAACATAATGCACCATGACCAAGTGAGATTTATTCCTGGGAAACAATGACGGTTCAGCACCCAAACCCAATTAATGTAATCCAGCATATCAACAAAATGAAAAATAAAAATTACATAATCATATAAATAAATGCTGAGAAAGCATTTGGCAAAGGTCAACATCCATTTATGATAAAGATCCTCAAAATTTGGGGGATAGAAGGAACATCCCTTAGCATAATAAAAACAGTACATGACAAATCTACAGCCAATACTGTCTTTACTGGTAAAAAAAATGAAAGTCTCCCCTTTAAGATTGGGAACAAGGCAAAGTTGCCCACTCTCACTACTGCTTTTTAATATAATACTGCAAGTCTTAGCTAGAACAATAAGACAAGGCAAGGACATACAAGGAATACAGATAAGGAAAAAAAGACAAAATTTTCACTGTTTGCAGATGACATGATAATTTATATAGAAAACCCAACAACTCCACAGAAAATACTAATGGAAATAATAAACCAGTTCAGTAAGAGAGCCAGTTACAAAATCAACACGCAATATCAGTTACCTTCTCATGCAAAAAAATCAGCCTGAAGAAGAAGAAATTAAGAAAACCACCTCCAATCACAATTGTACCAATGAAATTTAAATACCTGGGAATAAACTTAACAAATAATGTGAGAAACCTATACATAGATAACTATAAAACATCAATTAAAGAAACAGAATATACAGAAAAAAATGGAAAAACATTGCCTGCTCATGGATTGGAAGAATCAACATGATCAAAATGACCATGCTACCAAAAGTATTCTATAGATTCAGTGCAATTCCAATAAAAATTTCAATGGTGTTCCTTAAATAAATATAACAAATACAATTGAAACTCATATGGAATAATAAAAACCTCAAGTAGCCAAAAGGAAAGAGAATGGAGGGATTGCACTCCAGAACTTCAAATTATATTACAAAGCCATAATAAAGACAGCATGTGCTGGGATAAAAACAGACAAAACGACCAATGAAAAGAATTGAAAGTCCAAAAATAAAGCTACACCTTTATGATCAACTAATCTACAACAAAGGTGCAAAAACCATAAAATGGAAAGAGGATAACTTCTTCAACAAATGGTGCTGGGAACACTGGACTGCTACATGCAAAAGAATGAATCTATACTGCTCCCTCACAAACATATACAAAAACCAACTCAAAATGGATAAACAATTTGTCTGCAAGATCTGAAATCATAAAATACATAGAAGAAAATATACACAAACCACTTCCGAAAACTCTTGGATACATCAACAGATGCTAAAAAAATAAAGGACAACATGAACAGCTGGGACTATATCAAATTAAAAAGCTCTGTACTGCAAAAGAGACAATAACCATAGTAAAAAAGAAACCCATCGGAATGGTAAAAATTTTCTTTTCCATGAATGTGATAAGGGTCTGATAACAAAGATCCACAAAGCACTCACAACAGCCTAACTAAAACAAAGCAAAACGCGCAGTCAAAATATGGGGAGAAGAACTAAAAAAGATACTTCTCCAAGGTGGAAATACAGATAGACCACAGGCATTTGAAAAAAAAAAAAAAAAAAAAAAAAAAAAAAAAAAAAAAAAAAAAAAAAAAAAAAAAAAAAAAAAAAAAAAAAAAAAAAAAAAAAAAAAAAAAAAAAAAAAAAAAAAAAAAAAAAAAAAAAAAAAAAAAAAAAAAAAAAAAAAAAAAAAAAAAAAAAAAAAAAAAAAAAAAA